>JAAXYX010005113.1:0-11336 GCA_036851915.1 Ptenothrix huangshanensis | reverse complement strand
ATCTACCATCTACACAATCCGCCATTTAAATCCCTACAGAGACAAATGCTCTTTTTTGCCGCTTTATCTCTTGAGTTTCTTTCGAGAAGAACTTCCAAGTCCAAGACAGAAGACCAGTATACAAACATATGTACAGACAGACAGACACTCACTGCATCACTAATTGTTTCCAGCTTACAACAAATTCATAACTTATAAAGGCAAATAGAGGTAGCTACCTAATAAAAATCTGATAATTGTTATAGAATACATGTTACGTAGATTCGATTTGGTGTTGGTCTTTTCGAGCGCCTCAGAGAGTCATAAAAACAGTTCGTGTCTTTGTGTTTGTCTAGCCAAGCCAAACTTTTTAACTAGTGCCTGCTAATGCACGAGTCGAGGAAAACAAAAACAATACAAAGGCATGTAAGATGCAGGTAGGTATCCTATACCTGACATCCCAGTACGTGAAAACAGCACAGTAACGGAATGCCGCAATACCTTTGCACTTCCATTATTACGTATTACTTTGCAACTTTGCGTCCAGTGCGAAGTAAAAAAACGTAACTGCTTATGCTAAAAATCTACCAATGCACATAATCTGATGTAAAGACTATAACCAACAAAACCACGCCCCATCCGAAACACATAACACCTTCAAACGATTGACTGAATTCGCACAAGACAAAAACTGAACGAATAATTAACATTATATTAAAATAAAAACTGAAACGAAGCCAAAGCTAAGCCAGGCCAAGTCATGCCAAAAGCCAAATATTATCCTTTCACATAATCCATATTCCTTGCTTTTAAAACCTAGAATGGAACAATGAAATGTAAACAACTGTCTAGTCTAAAGTCAGTCATTTACACCCATGAACAACCACATACATACATTTACACACCTACTTCTACTTCCATATTCCATTCTTTGCTGCTCATCATGAATCAAGAGTAAGAAACGCCGTCATTTCTTATCACTACTATCACATCGCATGGTATATGATACGATATCAGACGACAGAATATACTACAATAGAACTGAACTGAATCAACTTCCGTATACAATTAACTGAGTGTTTCCATTCCCATCGCATAGGTAGGTATATACACTGAGCAAGTCTAGTCTTCTTGCTGTGAGTGTGATGCGTGTGTGCCGGCAACTAAGCCCAAGTGAAATTAAAAATTGAATTTCTACTACTATTGGAATGAAATCGATTAGGAAGCTTGTAAACATCAACTTCAACTACCTAGGTACCTTCGCTTACTACCACTCACGACGAAGCTGGAGTACACACAACGACAAGATAGGCGATAGACGATGCGGATCGATGGAATGCCCACATGTATGGCTTTAGGATTCACAATTGAAAACACCAAATTCATTTTTTCCCTCACGACGACGAAAATATATATATACAGGTATTTACTTCCACACATGTACTCTAGTGTGACTAGATCGACCCTGAAGCTGAATTGATATGGCAGAAAATATATCCACATATACACATACGTACCATCATATCTTGACAGGTAAGTAAACCTACAAAGGGATCCTCGATACACTGTCAGGCTTTTCATCCTATAGTTGAACATAATATGTATACAGTTAAATTACTTCACATTTATATATATTACAGGCACCAATACCAGAATGCATGAACTATACTTGCTATTCTATAAAGGCCACTAGTCAGTTGGTCTGGCAAAGATCAAAACCATTTAGACAAAGATGCGTTCCAGGCCAGGTGTTTACAGCCATATATTGATACTGAGATATTGATACTGATTCCCAACCATATATAGAGGCTATAGGTTACTCCAGCTCCCATAATAATAGTTATAGTCCAACTCAATTTCCTACCCATTCACTCCTAATCATATTTATGCATGGTCACAATTAGCCTGATATTTTTCAAGGCATCTTTTAAATGCATGTCCCAGTACCAGCTACAAGCAGCAGTGCCAGAACCAGTGCCGGTGCCAGCAGTTCGGCCTTGTCCCACGTTACTCACACGAATGCACGTAGCAACAACAGCCTTGCATCCAAGGAGTATCCGTATCCAAATCCAACTTTGCAGTTACAAACACATGCATGAATCCATTTCATTTTCCAGGCACAGAAATTTCGAAATTTGATACCAAACTATGTGTATACATGTAGGTAATTTATGTAAGCAAAGTGGAACTAACCAGCACATCTATCAATCTGTAAGAAAGAAACATACTACAACCCCAAGCCCAACTACGAGAAGGTAACTTAAAAGCAAAGTGAATATGTACTTATATACCTAGGTATGTTAGAATATATGCATAGGCGTACACACATCTCCCATTTTAGCCCATACTCTTAAATCGTACTTTATCGGCGTAGGCATCGGCATTCTGCAGTGTTCTGTGCCTCTTCGTTTCTATCTCCCTCTCATCCTATCGCAGCCTTTTACTTACTTAACCTCAAAGTGAAGGCAACGATTACTATTATCAGTGGAAACCTCTAGACATATCGACTCGGCTAATGGCGTAATTACTTCCTTTACTTGCATTAGGATTCACAATGTCTCACACGTTCACTTCGACCTCAAATTCGAACCACAGCACTGGATGAGTCTTTGAGTGCAGTATAGACTTACAATACCTATATGAAACTACATAGCCTCAATTCAAAACTACCAACGGGAGTCAGAGTCGGAGTCAGGGAGCTTTTCCAAATCCAATAACAAAAATAACTTCCTAAATCAACCGCATACCTACCGAGAAGAACCACCAAGACCAACCGAAAAGTCTTCAATTCAAGGTGTATTTATATATGCAGTACATCTGCACGCCAAGCTGTGAGGGAGTGTAAACTTAAGACTTGAGACATTGCAGAGTTACGTACTAAAAAAAGCTGCAATCTACACTTCATGTGATTAATTATGCATGCTGAACATCCCTACAAGAAGCCTTCAATTAATTTCGTGACTAATATCAATAGAAAGAGTAGAAGCAGATCCAGATTATTTAAGACACATTTACATATAATTCACTTACAAGCCCTGCCTCTTCACCACACTCAGCTCTTTTCAACTCAACACACATACACCTTTCCCAACTTCCCATCAAGTCTCCAAGTGAAATACAGTGAACTGGAGTACGCCGCAAAATTCACCAAAATTAAATTCGCCCATTCCATCTCCGTCGCTTCACATTCTACACGGTCGACTATGCATATAATTAGGAATCTAGTTATACCCATCTATCCTGCCGACGTCGACCTCGAGGCTGATGCCGATGCATTTTCCTACTTCCAATTCAATCCATCCATCATGAACGGACAACTAGCTCACAGACAATTTACTGGTTTACTTTACTTTCCATACTTTCAAAGAAACTATCGACTAGACTAGGCTAGGACTAGCCCACTGCATCATTCAAATACAAATGTTGCCAATCTCTGTCATAGGTGAATTCTATCGGATGCTTACAGCCGGTCATGGAAGTCCTAGTGCTTTTGTATTGGTAGGAAAGCCCCACAGTAGCCGTGGCATGTGTGGGGAAGAAAAATCTGCAATGAACTCAATTCAATCCAGGATCGTCACAACAACATCAATTATTTAATTATACTGAACTCAGACTTCTCTACCTCTGTCTACCACATTCTCCCAATGCAATAACTAACTTATGACAAATTAAATAAGATCTCAACATAAACCACACTCGTTGCAGTCGTAGTCAAAAGATCAAAAGACAAGCTGAAGGAAATCGCAAGAAACTGAATTATGTTATCCAATTAAAATAGCCGAATCAGTGAGCTCTGATTGAATCAGGGATCAGATTCACCAACATATTATGGAACTTTATGATGCGACAATTCCACACAAGGCTAACACAGAACAGGATTAATCACCGATTGCAGTCCCAGAAGAATTCTCAATGATTCGAAAATGAGAAGTGAGGTACGTAGGACGGTGGATTGTCCAATTCTGCGCATCATCGTGTACTTATCCGCAAAGAAAACGATACGTGGGTACCTACATACCTGGGCAAGTACGTACAGTCGATCATGATCGTGCAATAGAACCCTTTGCACTGCAACTCTCATAAAATTGTCTTCGTAGGTATTTATACTGCCTACAGAGATTTTCATATATATATTATATGCGGTCATTCATTGCACATCACACACACATGATATGACTGTAATAACTGGTAATAACAATGGCGATGACGATGGCACGGTACTACAAGTGCAAGGCACCAGAAGTTACAGGCATTCTCCATGCAAGATCAAAAATGACATGTGCATAATTTATTTTTTCATCAGATTTCATGTGTTCATACAACAACCTTTTACTACTTTATAGCTCCATTTCTATTTCCCTTCAAGATACGATTTTCAGGATTTTCCAATGCTACCCACCATCCTGTGGACTAGCCTGGCCTGACTTGTATGAACGGTAAACGATCATGTGGCCAAGTCTATGTAATATAATCTATAAGTATAATCCAGTGCAGTTGAAGCATAGGAAGCAGGAACGCAAGTGCTAGTGTCTACCACCACCATAAAGGATAGTCTCATCTGCCTACTTGTTACATTTCATACGTTCAAGGAAGTATGATAATGCGACGCTAATAATAATCGCATTAAACGCACCCTTCTTCCTCTTCAACTTTGATTCAGTTGATTAAGATCAAGTGGAAAGGAATTTGGTACGTAATGCAAAATGAAGATGGGTAATAGTATGCAATTCACCTACATCTACAAAATTGTCGTGCTAGTAGGTTTTAGTAACTTCGGTAAGTATTAAACACTTATATGATGACGATGCCTACGATGATAATGATGCTACTGTTGCTGATGATCTACCTACTACAATAACAATATAATAGGTTCCTCCTATTCTTCTGCTGTTTCCAACTCCAACGCCAAACCCAACAGATCTACCTACTGCAAATACGAATGCGATGTGAATACAGGAACGCATGCAATGCAAACGATTAGATAGTCCACCAAAGAATAATTAAAACTGCAATATCACTCGAGTATCATATCCTCATCCTCCACAATTACTAACGACAAACAGAGAACACTAAAACAGTAACAATGAAAAGGAAGCGAAACTTCAGTGAGGCTGAGGCATCTGGTCTGATAAAATGCCGCAAAACCTCGTTTTTCTGCCTCAATTCAAACCAACCACGGTTAAACCAACTCTAGTGATTTCCTTCGTTCAGTAGGTTATTAGACCAAGCATCAACGAGAACGATACAACCAACAAATGTCAAATAAATACCACCATAGACAGACCATACCAACCAAGCCTAGCTAGTAATAATACCCTGGAAAAATCTGTCTTCTCAATTCGCAACGTATATGCATACTTTCCTACCTTCCAACAATAAGGACACAAAATTGTAGCACACTATTTCATACAGGATGTGGAGTAAAACTGTGGACCTATTTGTGACATTTTATATCATTTCGCACATTTTATCTCGCACGCACGATGAAACTGCAATCAGAACTGTACTAGGCATAGCCTGAAACTATAATCCCTATAATAATTGGACACCCCCCCTGGCAATTTTTTCGAACCATTACAGGGGTATGACCCCCCTCTAAATTTCGAAAAATTAACAATACAGGGGTAGGGGTGTCAGCCTCTGAGACCCCCTCTGGGAGCAGGGACGGTTTCAGGCTATGGTACTAGGTAAATATTCGCAGTAGTAGTAGCTCCACACCTCTGGACATCGTACTTGAATTAACCTTATCCAGGCGCACGTATTTTTACACAGCATGAAAGCCGGAAACAATGGGTTAGCGCTAGAATAGGTAGTGCAGGTCGGCATAATTATCACATTACAATTTACACCAACAGCTGAACGCATTTTACGAGCAATCAATGCGCCATTATTGATAAAAACAAAAACCTGATAAATTTCACAATTATATTATTATGTATCTGCCTTCCAGGGCCACCAATTTCAGGTTGAACTTAATTCTAAAGCTATAAATTTCACACAATTGTTTAATCCGAATCCGGACTTTAATGAGAATTTATTTCTTCACACAATTGTTAAATCCGGTCAGGAAGACATTTTTAACTTTAATTTAACATTATTGCACACAATTGTTACTACCGTCTGGAAAAGGTTAATTACATCTATTGTTTCACTTAATTCATTTCTAATACTCCATAATTTTCTGTTCCTTTGAATGATTTATGATCTGTTCCTGCTACATTAAATACTGCCTATACACTCTGCTGGGCAATTCTCAAGACAAACAACAAAATAGTAGGTAATTAATTACCCGATGCCACAGAGTACGTTTCAAACAAAAACTACACCAAGTGTAATAGTTTCAATGCAAGTTGAAACAGCTGCAAACCTTGTAACTAGAAGTTATTGCCTTGTTATTTGTTTTCATATTCCCAAGTTTTTGTCCCGATGCACGAGCGGTGAACCAAAAATGAACTATGAACTATACTTACCGTAATACCTCTAATTATAGCCTGCCTCTGAAGATAGCCTGCCTCCAAAGGTAGCCGGGGAAATCATGCAACTGAGTATAAAGATAGCCGGTCTCTAAAGGTAGCCGGTGTCAAATATTTGTCAATATGATTGATGATCGGTGCCTGCTCACAGGATCATGTTACTTCAAACATAAATCATCCCTGTATTAGAGTATAGAAGCATCACGAGAATAACTAAATCATGAAGAATGTGAGTTCAAAGATAATACACGGAATGAATCCCGTATCTGCAACTTCTCACTATTAGTTGTTTTTTTGACGACCAAAGATACATTTCTTCTTAAGGGTGTAACTTATTACTAGGAGTAAGAAATAAAATTGTCCTTTGCTATTCCTTATTACAATTCTTAATTATGTATATGTATTGACGAATAAGAAGTTATAATATAATAGCACATTTTACATTTAAAGTGTAGAAATAAAACATCCTACATGCTGATACGTAATTAGCATTATTGAACTTTGAAAGGTAACATGTACTATTTGTCGAAGTATTTGTTTCTCGTTTGTTAGCTCAGCAATTAGTTTTTATTATCAGAACGCCGAAAAATTGAGCAATAAAGATTTGAATAAATCAAGCACATTTTCATGTGCATATTTCTTAAGTTAGCTAAAGATAGCCAGCCTCTAAAAATAGCCGGCCTCTAAAAATGACCGGGGAGAAGAGGCAATATTTACAATGATAGCCCGGGCTGTAATTAGAGGCTTTACGGTACTATATACCGTCGTTTGATCCAAAGATATGCTACTAGGTAAGCACCGCAAAACTTCTAAAGATGACCGGTTTTTTTACCATCAAACGAAAAGATGACCTATCTCTTAAGATGACCAGCCGCCTGATTTCTGTAGCACGCTACTTCCACTCTTTGAATACAGTGTAGGTACATATCCATTAAAATAAGTATTTGCAAGCGAGGAATGCTTTCGATTTCAAGACAACACTTAACCGAGTCATCAAAATTTCGAATTTGTCTTCAATTTTTTCTACTTCCATCTTTAAAAGTTCCACGGTAGATATCTACCATGCTTACTATTTCACCGAAAGAAGAAACAGGTTGGCATAATATATATTATATACAGGGTGGCAACAAAGTCCCGGTACACAGTTGTTTGATTCTAACATGAGTTCTAATGATTGAATTGACATGAAATTTTTACCACAGATTTCCAAACCATCTAGCAACTTACATTATTTTTGGTATTCAAAATAATCTTCTTTGGCTTATGCACGAGCTCAAAATCGAAAGTCGAATTTTTGCTTGTGGCACGCACCATGTTTAAAGTCCATAAGAAAAGCTAGATTTCTGAAGAATGGACTTTTCCATTAGTCACAAATGGTGCCCTGCACCTCCAATCTAAATCCTCTGGACTATTTTGTGTTGTCACGTTTAAAGGCCATCGCATACACTAAACGTGATCAAAATTTGGACTCTTTAAAAAAAATCCGTTGTCCCAACGTAGGCTCTTTTTCCAAAAAAGAGTTGCGTGCCCCGAGCAAAAATTCGACTTTCGATTTAGAGCTCGTGCATAAGCCAAAGAAGATTAATCTGAATACCAAAAATAATGTAAGTAGCTAGATGGGTGGGCAATCTGTGGTAAAAATTTCATGTCAATTCAATCATTAGAACTCATGTTATTATCAAAAAACTGTGTACCGGGACTTTGTAGCCATCCTGTATTATACGAGTAAGGACGCAGTAAACAGTTACCCATTTCATTTCAGTTCATTGTTTCTCACGTCCAAAGTTCAAAACACGATGCTTCTGTTCTAAACATCGCTCTTATTGATAAACAGTAAATGAAATATGATTCGATGACATCCGATTTGTAGTCGTTCGGGGGTACGATAGCAGCCATCTTTTCTATACCGTTGTAGCTTTTCAATGCCATTCGGATATGTTAAAGCTGCCATTAAATTCCTATAGTGGAAGTACTTTAATAATTAAATGCTCAAAATAGTGCGCTTCTTACGTTCTAGCCTAACTACCAACGAATCAGCGAACTAACATAAACAACTGCTGATGTCTTTTTTGACGCTACTTTGAATCGCAAGTATAATGAAAACTTGAAAACAAGGGAAAATGTTGCTAATCATGATCATGTTTGCGCCACCGGTCTTCTACTGTCTAGTTTGAGAGAATATCAAATGTAATTATTTTAAGAATCTAATCCAACAGCCAAAGTCAGAGACCATTACGATGACGAATGAAATCAAGTACGCATTAAATTATTCTCACATCCAAACGTACGAAGTTAATGCAGACAAAAATACTAACAATGATGATGACAATAATAGTACGAATATCATCGGCAAGCTAAGTTAATTAATAATAAAATGAATAATTCATTCCCCTCCCCCTCATCTCATATAATTATCCTACACTTGTATCATCAGTCGTCAGTTCCTTTGTTTTGTGGGATGAAACGAACTCTTGATAAAAATCACTAGTATAGTACCTATTATTTTGCTTAGATACGTAAATTCAAACCTAATTCTTACCTACTTCTATTCAATGTTATAAATATATCTACCTGAACCTGAACTGTGAGATATTTGGAGTTGAAGCCACGCGTAGGAGTTTATTACGTGTATAATGTGAAATAAATGTGTTGACTACAAAACCAGAAACAGAAACCAGACCACGAAAACTGAAAACAAAGTTATTTTTATGTAGTGTGGCACACTACACAATTTACCGCATCATGGCATTGGAGCATCCACCAAAAACACTAAAAGCTCATGATAAGTACCAATGATCACAATTTGAAGCTTTAGCTCAATCTCGTAGTCTCATACTCTCATTCCTCTCGTTTCGTTTCGTTCTTTCGTCTTTATCCTTCGTTTTCGTAGTTACATTCCTAGTCGTACCTATTCCTATTCGCACTGCCCTGGACGACTTTGAATTCAAACCTCCAACACTTCTTCGACGCCTATCTAGTCGTACAAGATACATACTTTCAACACAAAATGCAACCAGGCAAAACGTGATCAACTAACAAAAAACAACGAGCCACAGAGCTACATTGTACTTATAGATGTAGTCGTAGTTGTAAGTTCTTCGACTTTTTTATTAATCCACTTTTATTGCAGCAACAACGCCTTTCTATTCCTCTTCTCTTTCCTCATACTCATTCTCGTACTCACTCGTACTCATGATACACGACATGCTAGTACAGATACTTCCACGAGGCTCTAACTCTAACTCGACGAGGCTATACTCATACTCATACCAACACTCAAGTTTCACATAGCCGTAGCCGTGGCCCAAGAGATATGTCGATAGACAGACAGAATGCAGTTTCTACGACTTAAAACTTCACCGTAATAAGGAATAACACAACACAGCACATCGCAGGACTGCACTGCACTACTCAGCACAAAACAACCCACGACTCATACCATGCCATTTACCTGGATGCATTAAAATTAAAGGTGAGTTCTCGTTCTCACAACAACATACAAGAGACAGACCCTAACACAGAACAGAACGGAGCATCACAACATAACAACCCACGAAATGCAGGCAGACGGACGAGGAATGAATTCGAAGTAACAGAAGAAAAATAATACACACAACTGGATAGATTTATATACGATACGATACCATGCCATACGATAGGAAAGGAATATGAATACGAGATACTCTAAAAGACTTTAAAGACGGCAGGATTACACACAGTCATTCAGGTATACAAGATACCTAGGCATCCATACCTTAATAAAGTAGGTACAAACAAACTACGAAACTAAACTACTCAAACATTTCTTGCTCGTATCCTTTAGACTGTCCTTGTTTTGCTCATGCAATCATTGCAACATTTTACAACTTCCAACTCCAACCCAGCCAAATCAAAACCAACGCTGTACATTCTACCATAAACTTCATTCGAACAAAACCAGCTCTAAGTTTCTTAAGTATGTATTATAGTTGAGCTATAGCTACCTACGACTCTGCCTTTGCCTTTAACTCTGTGGCGAGGAAAACAACAAACGAAGAATAAGTAGTGCACAGGGGCATTCAATTACATACATATACACATAATTATATGCAATATCAAGAATTACAGCATACCAGGAACACGATGACGATGACGACGACGATGACGATGGATATGCCTGCCGTCATAACATACGACATACACCACAGCACAGAACAACAGTATCATCGTCAGACTTCCTTTGCCCATGGTTAAACATTAACTTTAAATATTACCATAAGTGAGTGACAGCTAAATATCTGCAAAATACAAACTACGTACAAGCAGCAATGCTTAAAGTGACAGCCATTAACGTTGCCTCTGGGCATCAACACCGCCATCAACATCAACCATCTTATTCCCAATCATTATCATTAGTTATCATTCCACTCCACATTTCTATTCGCTATATATCCCTCACTATATTTCTACTTCCTTTTACCATTATAGCAAAGCGCTTTAGCTTGTAGCAAAACACCACCAACACATTTCACATATCTACAAACTTTATAATGCATTTCTTTGTACTCTTTTACCACAATTCATTAAAATACGAAATTGTTAAAAACCTGCGTGTGATGTTAGTTTAAATTATTGGGATAGGGGGAAATTTAGCAAAGTAACAAGTGTGCAATCGCAAAGCACAATGTAACTCTGTACACAATAATATCTTTCTACCCTACGGACGTAAAATATTCGCAGATATATAATAATCATTGTATAAAAATTCAGTTATCTTCTAGCCAAGTTTATAGTTCGGTGTTATTCTCTTTATCTTTATATATTTTATACTTGTGCTTCCGTGTATTTTCAGCAACTCTTTACGATTCTATCATTTCCTGTTCCGGAAAAAAACAGTTCTATTTC
>JAAXYX010005112.1:0-11336 GCA_036851915.1 Ptenothrix huangshanensis | reverse complement strand
TTTGTTGCTGGTCTTTTGACTTTGAATGATGTGGAGGTTGGATTGTAATTTGAGTTCTTGGGATTTCTTATTTTGGAAAACAACTAACTGTCGTGATCTCTGTGTACACAATTTTCAAAATTGGATGAAATTATATGCAGATATAATGAGCTTTTTTCAAAATTTACACTACATTTAACCTGGTTTCGGATTTATACCACATATCGTCGTTGAAGAGTGAAAAGAACTAAAATATGCAATTCGCCCTTACGCAGAATGCCAATTTTATTGCTATAATTATATAAAATAAGGTTTTTTCTTTTTTTCTATAACTTTAGATATAACGGTTTCTTCATTGGCCTCCTTCATTAACTTTTTCTGGATCCGCCCCTGATACGTAACTCTGTATTGATTAGTTTTATCTTACGAATGATGTTTTTGCAAACAAAACAGATTTTTTGACTCATAGGTTCGAAATTCGAATAAAAAATAGAGTCACGGATTCGAACTTCGAATTCGTGACTCTATTTTTTTATTTTTTTTATTTTAATACTTTTACCCGCTTTTTGAAGCTGAAATTCCGAAAGATTTCTCATTCTTGGAATTCCGATTCGTTGATTTTTTTTATCTTAGGGCTGAAAACTTTGTATTTTTTGAGCTTTTCCTTGATTGTTCATTTGTACTATTCATATTAATATGCTTAAAACTGGTTAAATGAGTAATTTCTTTTGTTATTAGTAATAATGCTGTTTTGAATTTCATATTTCTATTCCAGAGAACTCACGAAGTCCCTTGAGCGCCGGAATAAAATCGTAATCCTGGAAAACAGTAATTTGAAGACATCGTTGGCCAAATCTCAGGCAGAATGTGAACGAATTCAAAGCCAGAGTCCAATTATACCAAATTAAGTGCACTTTAAGGAATGAGCAAGTGACAAAGGATCTGGAGATTCCGCGCTCACTGAAGGGGCTCTAGGGGAATGATAAAGTTGTTTAAGTGGTGGAAGCAAAAAGACGACTTCCCACAGACAGCGGGTATGAGTACTGGTGGAAGAAGAGTCAGGCTGGTAGGTAGTTTTTTTGAATTTTGCTTGAGGCACTTCATAATAAATGTATGTAAAAAAAGTGTGTGAATTGTTTCAACCGTGATTTATTGAACCGAAGGACTTACTCTCCACCTCCACTTTTGATAATTGTTAATGAAGGAACAAACTGAGCGTATTCTGTTAAAACATCATCGATCAAATTAAAATTCGTTTTTCCCTCCTTAAATGTTAATTTTCCGAAACGGGGCGGGGAAGTCCTATTCGTGTAATGTCAAAAAGAATTGCTCGATTGGGGGTTGTCCAATTTCAATGGGGATTATGGTTTCAGGGAATGGTTTTATTTGTATGAAGTGACCAAAATTGTTATACTCCTTTTTTTCATTCCAGAAAGCAAAAAGGAATTTTGTAGTCGAGTTCCACAGTCATCTTCCCTTGGAGGAACATTGAATCCAAATATAATTTAGCATACAATTGTTATTGCAGTTAACAAGTAAAATTTGCATAAGTTTATTTGGAATTATGATTTGTGATAATTCAAATGTGTCTCCGTAATAAATCATGTGAGTTGAACTAAAAATTTAAACATCTCTTTGCGTTGTAAATATGACGTTTTGTAACGTTAAATTATGCATCGCTGGGCTCTCCAAAATCGCATCTTTCTACTAAAGCATAGAGAGAGACACGTTAGTGCATCCTTGGAGTTAAAATTGTGTATCTTGCTGAACAAATGTACTCATCTCTCAGAGGTTTTAAACGCATCTTGATCGAATTCTAAAACTCAAGCATTATTCAGAACATCCGATGTCTGTAAAAGTTTAAAGAGATTGTTCATGCCTTACAGTGTAGCTGTCGAGGACTCTTGTGAAAAGACCGAAGGATGCCATGCTAGTCAAGCTGTTAGTTAATTACTTTAGTAAGTTTAATTTCTTGACTTATGCGTTTTGAAATTCGTCCTTCCGAAAACATCCTTGATTGAATATGCGAAGCACCGATTGCTCTCAATCTTCTTCAGAACCAAAATCCAAAGCTGGATGTAATTATTTAATGAAGGGAGTTTTGAATAAAATTATCCTGTCATCAAATGTTTACTTTAATTACATGAGTGTGGATGGAGTAGTTAAAAAATAAAACACCAATAACCTACACAGTAGAAATAGCAAAGGACGGCAGTGAAAATACTTAGCGTACGCCAGCGTCATCTAACGGCAGGATTTTCTGTCCGTTTAATTGTCACTGGCGATTGCAAGCGCAGGGCCGAAGTCCACTTCGACTGCTAAAGCCAATCGCATTCGAGGATTCTGTCCTGCAGCCAATCACAGCTCAGGATTCGTTTCTTGCCGTCCGCCTGTGGCGATCGCAGTGCAGGATTCTCTGCGGGTCCACTGTGTGAAATTTAGCGGCTCAATTCAAACAGCACATGTGCGTGTTTTTCATGTTGCATGTGGAAGTTGCAAAATATGTTATGTGCTGTGCAGTTAAGAATAAGCATCAACCCAATGTGTCTCAATCGTACTCGTTTTCTGCTTGACCCTCACGAATCTTAGTTTATTGATTTTCAAAAAATAAGAATCCAAGAAACTCAGGCTGAGTTGCCTCGTGGGCGTGGGTAAATTTCTGGCTGGTTCCTTTTTAAAATTAACAATTGTTTGTATTTGTATGTGCTATGAATGCGGTATTAGAGCCGTTTTTCTGTATTCTTTATAATTGTGTGAAGATTGAGTGAAATATTTTCTCTTGTTTGGAAGTTATTGTTCGGGCTGAGGCTGTTGAAAATGCACAAGCCGGTGACAGATGTGATTTCGTGGGAACTTTAATAGTTGTTCCAGATATTGGTGCTGGTCTAGCTACGGTGTTCTCTACTCGAAATTTCTTCTCTACCCCAGTAGTTTAATACAGTAAAGTAGAGAAGATTTTTGAGGTAGAGAACACCGTAGACCAGTACCCAGATATTGGTGTACTAAATTTACCTGCGGCACCAGCTGAAACTTCTCGCTACCGGGTACGGTGTAACTTTCTTATGATGAGATAATACTAATGGATTAGTATGTTGATGACTACTTCAAGTTAGAAAATAAAACGACGGCTAAGGATTAAATTAGATGTGTCTCAAAATTCAAAATAGTAAAATTGCGTGGCTTATTTCAGGCAACGGACGGACCCGAAGACAGTGAAGGGCTGCAAGGACTGAAAGCAGCCGCAGATCCAAGGGGCATTTTGGCTATTGCCCCTAGGACCGATTGCTTTAGCATTAGCGTACATAGGAAAAGAAATCAAACTGGACGCCTTTCCACCCCCCCCCCCCCAGAAAAATGTTCTGGGTCCGCCGCTGCCTGAAAGCACTGGACGTTCAGAACTTCATTATCACTTGGTTTTTCTTTTGTGCAACCTAGCGTCCATAAATGATAAACAAAGGGGTAAGCAATTGCTTTGCGAGTTGAAGTTTTTCTCTACGCTCATTTCCACATATCATGCTTTCTCCAATATTGAGAAAGTTGCTATCACATTGAATTAAGTGTACGGGGTTACGGAAGTAGAATGAATTTCACTTTTCTTTACACTTTACAGTTTGGTAGTGCAGGAGAATGGCATTTACGAGATGCGTCTACTGAATCTTCTTAACGACAAACGACCCCATCGAAGTGGGAAGAATTGTTTGAAATGAGTAACGACCGACAACAACTTGTGCACAATCTTGTCCACGTTTGCTTACTACCATTCATTGTAACTACGAATAAATGTATTTCGAGGTGTTTCAAGAACGACATAGGAAGCAACTGCACTTCGTGGGGACATCAATATTTGAATTGTTGGAGTCTCCTGCATAGCAAAATCGCATTTTTGAAACAGGTTTCTTACTCCACGAATACATAATAAGATTAGAACTAATTCTACAAACTGAACATTTCAGCTGCAATTTATAGTTATTTGGTTTTTAATTGAACATTTTTGAAGGCGAGAAACATAATTACTATTTGGAAGTAACGTGTGGTTGCTGTTTTAACACTTAATTTTAAATATTTGTAAATAAATTCGAATATTTCTTCCAGGTTGCAGACCTTTTTCCGAGCGCTGTATACCCATCCGGTAAAGCATCCAGTGCTGTTGGTTTAACAGCAGGTTGTTAAGCATGAAGAATTATTTGGTCGGATTCAAATGAAAATTCGTCTTGCACTTCAAGCTCTGCTGTTAAGTTAAAAAAGTGTAACGTCTGTGGAACAATATTTAATGTTTAATATATTTCGTGGTCAAAATGTTAACACTAATAAAAATTCAAATAAACTTGTACGTTGTAAATGTTACATGTTTTAAATGGAATTAGTGCATGTGCAGGTTTCTATAAGAACACCTTTTGGTATAGCACGGTGAGCGGGTCAACGCATCGTTGTAGTTAAAATTATGCATCCCTGTAAGCAAAAATACTCATCTGTCCGGGGTTAAAACGCATCTTAATTGCAGTCTAAAACTCAATCAGTGGCATCTCAATGAATAAATGTTAAGAATCTTTACCTCAAAAAGTTTCAGTCACTTTACATTTTCAAGATGCCTAATCCGTAATCCGAGATTAAAGATTTAAAATTTAATTTAATGAAGGGTGTTTTGAATCAAATTATCCTAATTTTTGTTTTAATTAAAACATGCGTGGATGGAGCAGCTAAAACAAGAACAATGCACAGCACAATTAGCAGTGGATAAAGCAATGTAATTTCTGAGCGTACGCCAGCGTCATCTAACGGCAGGATTTTCGGTCCAGTTAATTGCAACTGGCGATTGCAAGTGCAGGAGCGAATTCCACTTGGACTGCCAAAGCCAATCGCATTCGAGGATTCTGCAGCCAATCACAGCTCAGTATTCGTTTCTTCCCGTCCGCCTGTGGCGATCGCAGTGCAGGATTCTCTGAGGGTCCACTGTGGGAAATTTAGAGGGTAAGTTCAAATAGTAAAAACGCGTGTTATTCATGTCGCATGTGTAGTCGTCGAAGTTGCAAAATATGTTGTGTGTCGTGTAGTTAACATTGCACATAACATAATTTGCAACTTCAACGTCGATAATCGACTGTGCTTTTATTAGCAGATGCTGCATCTTGCGCCAATTCCAATTCGTACATCGGACTCTTGATTTTGTCATTGGATGGTAGAATCTAGAAACCTGTGCTTTTCTTACCGTACTGACACTGATTTGATGATTTGCACGGAATCGACGCATATTTCTTGGAATTTACACGAAAAAGAGCTATTTTGAATACAAGTTAAACGAAGTACCGCAATTTTTTTATAGAATTTACACAAGGTGAGATGGAGTTTTTAAAAAAAAACTTATCACGTATTTCCCCTTCGGATCTTTGGTCCCCGGGTGAATTAATAATTAATTATTGATTATTGCTTTCTAGAGAGTCATTAAAGAAGGGACGGGAATAAACTGCAGAAATGAGTCAGCAACACCTGGAGTTGGCCAAATTGGCAGCGATTCTTCCCGCTGATACTGGAGATAACGTCACCGCTCTACAACCAGTACCTCGGGATATTTTGAAGCATTCGGCATCGAAATTAGAAGTGGTTTACTGCTTTTATTTCGTATGTAATTGGTAAGCAAGACGTGAGTTTTACGTTTGCCTTCAGAACAGAACCAGATAATTGATACTCCGTTGATTTTATTATTTCGTAATTAGATATTTTAAACTCATTTGCTTTGTCTGTTTGGGATTTTAAACCTAATCCGGGAGACGACAATAAACGCCAAAGGAGGAAACCTCAGGATTTTGGTAATAAATACGAAGAGATCTTCAAGATGATCTTGGAAGTCACAACGGCCGTCAGCCGTTCTTGGGGACCAGTATAAGGATTTGCTGGAGGGGAATGGGATTTTTGGGGACAGTCGACAAGCTAAAATATTGTAAGTTCACAGTTTGATTTAAATTTGTTATGTTTCAGTTTAACAAACCTTCATGAATGTTTTGTTTTAATGGTATCTGCATTGGGGTATCAGTACTTACCTTATATTTTGTTTCAGTCTGTCTGTATTCTGTTAGGGTGCCTTTCACATTTATTTTTATTATTTACACATAAATGTATATTGCATACGTTTTAAGTTTGTAGATTGTTTTGGAGTGGTCATCCGGTCCAGTTTTTAAAACCATTCTTTGACAACTGAATAAATCGCATCAATTCAAAGTCGCTTTACATTTTACGTTGTTTATTTCAGGAACGTACTTACTTCTTTGACACTACCAGATGATATTAATTTGGATCACTTGGCAGTCATTGCTCGGAATGTGGGATACAAGAAAAACTTCTCGCGACTGGTAATTCAAGTAAACAACCCGAATGATGGTGACTGGCTCTCGTTCCGAGATCGATTCGAAAGTTAATGCATTCAAATTATACGAGATGCTGGTTACAAAATCAGCGGGGCTAAATTTACTGGGTTCAGAATATTTGTGCAATCACACATCTGGGATAAAGAATCAGGATTCACAAGATGGGATCGAATAAAATTGAAGGATTGGGGCAAACTTGTAAAGTGAGTTTTTATTACAACTTGCAGGTTACGTATGCATCTACTTTTGGAACTTATTGACGTTAACTGATTAACAATGAAATCCAAGGATAAAATATTTTACGATTTACACTTTCAGCTTTTCTCCGGAAATATTTGCTGGCTTGGTTTACAGTTTTGAGAATCCTAACGTTACTGTTGTATGCTTTGCTACTGGAGCACTGCTTTTTTCTGGTACTTCATTCAATCATCTTTTATTACTCGTATTTTAAATACAGTTCAATTAGTCTTTTTAAGCATTCAAGTTGTTCGCCAGCATCACTCAATGGGGCTGATAAAAATGAAATTCTGTGCCAGTCGCATGCAATTTCAAATTGCAATGCTATGCCTTTCTTATTTCAGGGGCTCGCATGGCGCAAGATTTGCAAATTGCTTTGGAGCGTTTTGCCATTTTCTGGCAGGTACTAATTACCACGTGATTAAGTGATTTTGATGTTTGTTGAGTGGGAATCTTGTGAGCGTGCTCATATTGTAGATTGCTGTATGGGATAAAATAGTGACGATTTAGCCATGTATGCAGCAGCTACAGTGATATCTCGTTATTACGACCTCTGTTATAACTTTCCTTTTGCTGTAACGACCGCACATGTCCTCCCAATCAGCGAACCTGTCGTTGGACGCTATAGGGTCTATAACGTCATCTGCCTATAACGACCGAAAAAATCGGTCTCCTGAGGTGTCGTTATAACGAGATTTCACTGTAAAATACTTCGTCTTAATGTGAATGTTTTATTTAAATGTATGAAATGACTGATGAAATAATAAAATGCATGAAGTCAAGCAAGTGGTAATAATTGATTGCATCTTTAACTCGGTATTTTTCATACACAGTTTAAGTATAAGTAAACCTTTAAATTGTTGTGTGTAGTAGTCGCTGTTATTAGCAGAACTACGGACCCCACACTTACCATTCAGTCATACAGCGCGTCTTCATTGAACGGGAAGGAACTGGAAAGATACCCGCCGAATCGACTTAACGAATACATTATTCTTTAATTCAGATAATAAGGGTTTTATATTTTCGAACCTGCCTTTGAAAAGTTCACAACCAGGATTTTACACGTATGTATATTGTTGCTTATCTTATACACAGAATGGTTGATATAAATCTAAAAAACCGGAAATCTTAGGGGTACTATTGATGACTAACGATTCTTGCATTGAACCAGTCGAAAAATTGTTTAACTTCAACATGACGATGAATGGCAATGGCCTATAGCGAAAATTAATAACAATCAATGCCAGTGTTTAACCCTAAGGCGCCTGCAGTAAATAACAATTATGGAGACATTAATAATGTCTAATAAACTCGTGATCAGATCTACAGAGCTATTGGTGCATTTATTTCAATATTTTTTGGAAATTATAGAACGAAAACATTAAAAAGGGAAGCTTCGCGATAACAAAAATGTAATTACATCGGGGCAGCAATAAGATACAAAATGTAAGAAGTAAGAAGTAACAACACGAATCATGAATCACACATGGAAATAGTCCCAAGTTGTCAGTTAAATAACAAATATTTATAAACCACTAAGATAAAGTAAATCCAGGCACCATTACATAGACTTTTTTCAAGTAACTGGAATAAAGAATGACTATTATGTAATTATATGGAAAGAAAACATTGCATCTTATCTCTACATCTTACAAGTTATATTAACGATTCACTGGAAACACAAATTGGGGCTCCTTTGCTTCCGGTAGAAACGAAGGTGGCATTCTGATCACCACTTTCAACAACAACCAGTAAAGGAATGTCATGTGTTTGGTTCATTAAGCTGCGTAGATTGATACGATTTCCATCTCGCTAAAAAATATCAAACATAAGTCGAACGTTAGGAACAGCTAATTAATCCAGTACCCGGCTAACGCCTTAACGTGCGTTAAAATAAGAGGATAACTAACGCAAGGAAAATTATTAATTACCGAATAATGCAAAGGCGATGAGAAGGCTTGAAAGTGGCACTTGGAATATTTTTTCCGCTTCTATTTCGGCGAATCCAAATCAAACTTGTAGCTCTCGGAAGTTTGGGAATCGTCGTATTCATCAATAATACAATAATCCCTACATCATTTTTACCACTATGAAGATTACGATTTGTAATTTTAGGGCCCCATCCATGTCAATTCCTCCACAGATTTAATTTTGCAAACTCATTATCACAGTTCTGGCGTTGGTAAGATTGACGGTTGACCAACATTAGCTCCAAAAACAGAGAACAATTGTAAGTGTGATGAACCTTTTGCATGGACTTTATTGTCGATTGAGGAAGGAGACAGTTGCTAGCGTGTGGTATGCAGAACTTCAACATTCAAAGCCTCGTGAGTTGATAGGAACAAGGAGTCATCCGTGAGACTCTGGATTACAGTCCAAACCACCTTTTTTAGCACATTTATTTTACTCTATCGATTTTAAAGTCCTTCAAAACGTCCTTCAGGTGATATGTGAAGCATCGATTGTTTTCAATCTTCTTCAAAACCAAAATCCAAATCCAATGTAATTATTTAATGAAGTGAGTTTTGGATAAAATCATCCAGTCACCGAATTTTTTACTTTTTAATTACAACGCGTGGATGGGGCAGTTAAAAGAAGAACAATGCACAGCACAAATAGCAAAGGAGCTACTGGACGGCAGTGCAAATACTTTGCGTACGCCAGCGTCATCTAACGGCAGGATTTTGTGTCCAGTTAATTGACAATTGCAACTGGCAATTGCAAGTGCAGGAGCAAAGTCCACTTGGACTGCGAAAGCCAATCGCATTCAAGGATTCTGTCCTGCAGCCAATCACTGCTCAGTATTAATTTCTTGTCGTCCGCCTGTGGCGATCGTAGTGCAGCATTCTCTTCAGGTCTACTGTGGAAAATTCAGCGGTTCAATTCAAACAGCACATACGCGTGTTATTCATGTTGCATGAGTCGTCGTTCAAGTTGCAAAATATGTTGTGTGCCGTGCAGTTAACATTCCACATAACATAATTTGCAACTTCAAGGACGATAATCGACTGTGCAGCTTACGCCAATTCAAATTCGTACAGTGGACTCTTGTTTTTGTCATTGGACGGTAGAAACACTAGAAACCGGTGCTTTTTTACGGATTTAGATTTGCATGAAATAGGTGCATATTTTATGGAATTTACACGAAAAAGCGCAATATTTTTTGTAGTATGCACGGAAAAGGGCAATTTTTTATAACTTAGTCGAAAAATCCATTTTGTTTATTGATTTCACACAAGATGAGATGAAATTTTTAAAATAATTTACACTGGATAAGATCATTAACATCACGTTTTTCCCTTGGGATTATTCGTCCCTGGTTCAAGTAATTATTGATTATTGTTTGTGCTTTGCTTCCTACAGAGTCATTGGTGAAGGGACGGGAATAAATCGCAGAAATGAGCCAGCAACACCTGGAGTTGGCCGAATTGGCAGCGATTCTTCCCGCAGATACGAGAGATAACGTCACAGCTGAAATAAGGTACTTCGAGCTATTTTGGAGCAATTTGTTACTGTAAGTTGATATTTCTCATTTTCAAACTTGTAACAGATTTCATAAGCTCAAGGGTTTGTCTCATGGTCAGTGCTCTCACCTCTAAATTATCTCAAAACGTGACATGGTCGTAATTACGCTTCGCTGCGACATAATTATACTGCTATAACATTTTGAGATTATTTATCAGTGCGAGAACTTATACAAACGAGGATCCCATCGGGTATAAACGGCATTAGGGTAACGAATGTGTGTGGGTCGACGAATTATTTATTAACGGTATTTTTAAGCGGCATCGAAATTAGAGATGGTTAACTGCAATTTCTGTCATTTCGTAATTGGTAAGCACGGCGTGAGTTGTTTTACCTTTACGTTTGCTTTCTTAACAGAACCAGATAATTGAAATTTCGTTGATTTTATAATTTCATAATTACATCTTTTGAACTCATTTGCTTTGTCTGTTTAGGATTTTTAACCCAATCCGGGAGACGACAATAAACGCCAAAGGAGGAAACCTCAGGATTTTGGTAATAAATTCGAAGAGATCTTCAAGATGCTCTTGGAAGTCACAACGGCCGTTCTTGGGGACCAGTATAAGGATTTGCTGGAGGGGAATGGGATTTTAGGGGACAGTCGACAAGCTAAAATATTATAAGTTCAAAGTTTGGTTTAAATGTGTTATGTTTTAGTGAATGTTTGATTTTAATGGGATCTGCGTTGGAGTATCAGTACTTATTTTTTGTATTTGTGTCTGTATTCGGTGAAGTACCTTTCAGTTTTATATTTATTATTTATACATTGCATGTCTTGGATGAAGTGTCAAAATCATCCATATCCGAATGGCTCTAAATACAAAATGACAAAATTCTGTTAGAATATAATTCAGTTAGGATTTTAAAATGGCTCCAAATTGTCGTATTTTAACAACTATGAACCTCTCCAGCTTTCTTATTTTAACAATTTTGAACAATTTTTGTACGATTCGATTTATTCTAATGGAGTTGCTTCATTTTGCTTTGAAGGTGTTTTCGATTTAGGCCATTTTGTTTTTGGAGCCATGTGGATTCAGCTCATTTTGGCTCTTTATCGACGATATGTTTCAATTGATGGCGATTTAAATAAAGAATTACCAGAACTAACTTTCATTCCAGACTACGACGCACCCCTGCCCGAAGCTGGAGACTAAACTCCCAAATACTTCACAGCCGTGGAGTTGATTGAGAAGTACGAAAATCCTAAATTGTCTCGTCCAGTACTACCCACAGTCA
>JAAXYX010005110.1:0-11340 GCA_036851915.1 Ptenothrix huangshanensis | reverse complement strand
GGGTAGAGAACACCTTAGACAGTGGGTAGAGAAGGGTTTCAAGATAGAGAACACCGTAGACAGTGGGGTAGAGAAGGGTTTGGAGGTAGAGAACACCTTAGACTCTCAGGTAGAGAAGAAAATTCGAGTAGAGAACACCGTAGACCAGTACCATTGTTTCATATTAAATGCCAATGTAGAATATTTATATTAATACTGTTATCGCACTCTTATTTCCCATGTGCAGTATAGCATAACTATTTAAAAATTCGAAACAGTCTGTGTGCATAGTAATAGTAATGAGAATGCACATAGTGCATCATACAGCGAAACGTAATAGGCACGTTGCACGACGATCATTTTGGTTGTAGGTGGTAGTACAAAAATTAATAACGCTGTTTAATAGCATATTACGGTGAAATTGGATTTATGCACCCTTGCATTTTATATGTTATGGAAATGAACATTTTTGCTTTTAGCCAGATTTGGAAAGGTGAACTTTTTCCTGTTAAGCAAGGTATTGCGGAGAATGCGGACCCTTAATATTACCTTTTATAGGTATTATGTATATCGTTGCATTGCTTTAAATATTTTTTGGATTCCTACAATCTGTACAACAGTTTTTGATGCTCAAATATCTAAAAAATGGCTTGCGAAGTTTTTAAATAAAAGGTGAACCACGTAAACCATTGCAAAACATGGATTTATTAAAATATTTATATTTATAATTATATTTTCATTGGAATGTTGGATCCCGGCAAATACTCATGTTTATCCCGCCCAGCCCCTAGGGGCATCGACGGTGACTAATAAATTAAAATTGGACTATATCAATCAGTTTCATATTGTGACCCACAACAAAGAAAGTCCCAATTGCATGTGTGGACCAACACAGTATACTTTAGTAGTCACTTCAATTATTTCATGGTCTAGAAGTATTATACTGTTTTTATTCATTGTGTAATATTTGAAGATTTCTTAAAGCGTCACATTTCGTTGATTAAAAGTTGGAATAACTTCGAATATGAATGAATTAAATTAATTCAATAGCTTGATTGAATGGATCCATTGGAAACCCAAGTCGTCAGTCGTCACAGAGACTTGATAGAATGGAATTTTCAACATTACCGAATGCTATTGAGACCAAAATCAATAGAGCTGGTTTCAATGCTGAGTATTCTACACTGACCCAGTTTTAAGTGGAATTGATAGTGTCCTTAAAATATAACTACCAAAATCTTGAGCTTATACTTATTCGACTTTCAATGGGTCGGACTTGAAAACCAATTCATTCTTTTCACTTTACTTCAAAAATTCAGGTTTTTGAAGATGAACGCAATAATTCTTATTTTTGCTGCGATTTGTATGGTGCTGCTCTTCCCAGCACAGGTAGGTTTCAATTGTTTTCAAATAAAACATTTCAAGGGTGTAAAGTAAGTAATCGTTTTAAAATTAGATGACATTGCATTGTTGTTTCTATTTCTTAATGTTAGTGCCTGGTTACATATATAATAGCGGTATACATACCTGATTCTTTACAAATCCTAGACTTTCAAATCCTTCATCCTCGTTGGCATGGAATTCAAAAAAGGTCTGAAGCTTCAGAAAAAATGTAAACTAAATTTTTTTTGTAAAGAACTAAGCTAACTCGGTTTAAATTATTTGAATTTTTATTTTTTGAAAAAACAGAGTTCACCCATTGAATTGTTTTTGGCACCGGGTGCATCTTTTTAGTATCTTTACACATTCAAATTTGAATGGAATTTCCATGTCTACGAGGTTGAAGGATTTGAATGTGTAAGATTTGTAAAGCATCAGGTATACCCATAATATAAAATAACCAGTGCAAAAATCTCTGTATTCAACCCGGCTGTTAATCAAATACCGGCGATTATTAAGTAAAAAATGGTATTTACATTGTAAGAACTCAACAACCTTAAAACAGGAAAAATGCATCTAAAGCGCCAAAAACTTACTCGTATTTAGTAATTATAATTATGAACGTAGTTAGAATGAATCTTAAATGCACCACAAACATATTGGAATTTGGAATTGCAACTTGGACTGAAAGATGCGCTTTAGCTTAACTGTTGATGCGTTTTAGATATACATTAGGTTTTTAGATGTACTGTGCGCAAACTTGAAATGTCTCATAGCTGCGTTTATAATTACCTAATCCCAGTGGTCTTCTGGCGTTTTAGATGCACCTGTTTTAGGGCGTAGGTGTAGCTCTTATTTTAAAGACTAAAATTTAAATGTGTTTGTTTTGTTTTTACTAATGCATTAGAAAATTATATTACAGATGAATATTGAAAATGGTGATGTCTTCGTTTAACTCGATGTTAATTAGTGTAGTCTAGTTTTCTTTTATTTGAAGCAAATAATTAAAGGGAATGAGAGGACTCATAGCAGATACGTGTACGGCTAATAGTAACATAGAGATAAAATGTTAAAATGGACAAATAGTAGCGGTATTCATTGTTTTTTCTACGTGTTATAAAGCTAGGCGTTATAATGCCAAAAGAGGCAGAATAGTGAAGGAACCAACATACTAGGCGTTATAATGCCCCAAGTTGTTATGGTTGCACTTAATTGCACAGAAAAGATAAATTAGTTCACAAACTTTATCATTAGGATAAAGTAATAACTAATTTTTTAAATGGATTAAATTTTTCAACTAATGTGAGGTAGCAAACTAAAAATTCGCCATTCAAATGATTTTTGCAAAGTTGTTTGGTACATTTGAATGATGCAGTCCTTGTTTCTTTGACATTTTCATCCGTAATTTGGCATTATAACGGTAGAGTTCTACATCTTGTAATGCCAAAAACTTCTAACGCGCAGTGTCGTTGTAACGAAATAACGAATACCCTCTATTGTAAATATTTAGTAGGTGCAAACATTAATGGAATCTCATCATATTTTACAGATTGACTCTAAAAAACACAAAGGTAAAGACAAAGGCAAAGACAAAGGCGATAAACATTCGGGGCGTGCTCCTGTTATCGATGATGATCATGCTCAAGCAATGGCCGATATGTACAACAAATACGTAGAAAGTGCGAATGCAGAGGAATCAGAGGATGGAGCTAAAAGAAAGGATAAAGGACGATCATTATTTCATAAACAGCTGGGAATCGACTTTAACTTTGGGTTTGGAGCCAGTGCGGGTGCGAGTGCGGGTGCGGGTGGGGGATTTGGAGCCGGTGGGGGTGCAAGTGCGGGATTTGGAGCCAGTGCGGGATTTGGAGCCAGTGCCGGATTTGGAGCCGGTGCCGGATTTGGAGCCGGTGGAGGAGGAGGATGCCGTCAACCCTGTCCTCCTCCTCCTGGGTGGGGTAGAAAATAAATGATTTTCGGAAAACGAAGAACATACTGACATAATGTTTGCAACTGTAATTTTTAGCTCTGTTTTTTTTGTTAAAAATAATTTAAAAAATTAATGAAATAAACTGTTAAAAGAATAATAATAATAATTTTAAAAAAATTAATTAAATAAACCGGAGCCGTTAGCATTAAGAAGCAGGTACTTAACATTTTCTTGAAAGTATTGTGTCTTTTCGATTTAATGTAGGCACACAATATTAAGAATACATCCCAATAAAATTTCAATAAGAAGTACTGTTGGCTTCACTGAGGCTCAGTAGTTTGGCCTAGCGGTTAATGTCGTTAGCTACGGAGCTGCCCCTTCTTGTAAAGGAGGCCTCGAAGGTGCCGGTTCGAAGCCCGGTGCAGGCGTAAAACCATTTTCGAACTTTGTAATAATAACTTGCAAATACATTGCAAAACCTTGAGAGGTTTATCGTTGATAATCAGGACCACCTTATTCGTATTCGAAATTTCGTGTAGAAGTCGACTATGAAGTGAACGAGGTATACTAGAGATAATGTATTACCTATTTATGTCTCTACATAAAAAATATAAAAATTGATATATGCATGCAAAAACTGAGAACAATTTGAACTGAAGTCTGAGAACAAGGTTTTGCAAACACATAGATATTTATGTATATTGCAATGCTCTTTGTCACACAACTTAAATTTTTCTGTGCCAACACACTTGAAACACGAATTACGCTATTTGACTCCTAATCTAGTAAGGCAAGCACATTGATAATAACCAATCCCCACGTAATGAAAATAAATATAATAACGTATTGAACTAAACCATTTTAAATTAGTTGAATTTATCTTTTGTCGATTTTTGAAACGCCACTCCAAGGCTCCACGCAAGAAATTTGTACGCATTACGTTAGTGAGTCCCACAAATTGACAGGATTTCGCACTACCATTCAAAAATTATTCAACGTCCTTCTGGTTTAAGGGTAATACTCCTTCGGTAAAAAGTACCCTATTTGGAAATTATTTTGCAATGTTGATAAAACAAAAGTACTTTCTAAAAATACTTTTTTTTCAGTTTTCAGTAATCAAGGTATTGGGGTAAAGAGCTTCAATTTTATTGAAAGTAGACCGCCTATAGTAGTAGTTTATTCGTGACCACTAACTCAGCAAACTATTGTGTACTTTGAGTTGAGTTTGGATTGACGTTTAAATTAAAACTTGGAGGTTGAAAAAAAACAGAAAGAGGGAAAAACGGAGCATGCATGTACCGATTGAAAAGAAAAGGGCGAATTTTCTGATTTCAAAGAAACCGAAGTTGCAATTGGTAAGGGTTGGAAGAAAGAGTACATAAATAAGTAATTATAAGTGCGCCTATGCAAATGCCCGGTAAAAAACAGCTAAGGGGGAACAATAAGGTATAATAAATAATCAATTCGGAATCAGTCTTTCTATTAGAGGCCAAGTTTTATCGCAGATTTAGCACCTTTTCTCAATAATATTTTTTATTCTACAACCTTAACATGAACCTGTCCAATTGGAAGCCATCATCTTGCAGCTGCAAATGCTTCCAATTTGTCTGTAAGCATACATACAATATGTGGTTTAGCTGCAGAACTGGAACTGTACAATTTTCCCAACAATGCAATAGTATACCAATAACAAAAAAAAGTAAAAACGAGGCACACGACCAAAAGTTCAAAAATTGTACGGATACTAAGAACTGGTAAAAAGATACTTTTTTTAAATTCCTAATTTGTGAACTGTTAAAAAAGAAACTTTACTGCCGAATAGAAGACTTTCGCTAGAAAAATAGTAAGTAATAGAAACTTATTTATCCATGTTTAATTTTAGATTTTTAAATGTGTTGCGAGGCTGTGGTATCAACTCATCGATGGATTTCGAACGTTGCAACCAATTAAGAATATTCTGCTATCAGTGCTGATTTTATTTTCATATTTCTGTCTGCACAGATTTCAACTGACATTTATTAGGAAATTTAATGGGATCATATTGAAAGAAACAATTACGGTCTGCATTTACGAGTTTGCAGAAACGGATGGAAAAACATTTATTCAACTCGGATATTTTGAATCGCTTATTAGCTATAACCGGATACTACAGAAGATGTACCGCATAACCTAGTGTAATAATTTCCTGGGGAGCTGTGCAACAAATTGAACAACGACTCTTACCGGGTAGTAATTGGAGGATGGGGAATAAGCAGAGGAAAGAATCACTACTTATTTCATCATTTAATGCTAAAAAAAATGGGAATTAATAAGAGGAGGGAGTAATAGGAAGTTTGACGGTAATTTGTATGCAATCTAACTTTATGCACCTTTCAAGGAATAAAGGGGCTCAATACAATCCTAGTACTGTGTGCTGTTTTGAATTCGTCTATTCAAACTTGATATTCGATTACTATTCAACGGGTCCATTCAATACCATTGATTCTATACAAATCACAATTCTATCGTTCTACTGAACGACTAATCAATTTAATTGAACGACAACATGATTTGACTTCAAATTAATGTTCTTAAGCATTTGGCATTTCCGAATATTACTTGCTCCTATACACACTAAAAAAGAGTCCTCATCCAACATGAAATACTTATTTGTGTTTTCAGCCTTCTTGGCACTTGCAGTATTCCAGGTAATCATATTTTTGTTCGAAAATATAATACAGCTTATAGAGTTGGCAATTTATTGACAAATTTGTTTTACAATTTCAGATCAACGGAAGTCCTGTAGGAGGAGATGAATCTCATGACCGAGTTGCACGGGAAATTGGAGGAAAAATGACCGCGGCTCAAGCTAAATTATACGCCGATTTGTTCAACATTTACATGACAAACCTTGAGAAATCGCAAAAGAAAACTGGACGTGCCCTTCCTCCAATCGATAAAGACAAGGCAAAACTATTTGCTGACCTCATGAATATTTACATGGAACATTTGGAGAAGAAACAAATTCGAGAGGGAAGAATAAAGCCACAGGGACGAGCTGCCGGTTCTACCGCCCGAGCCGCCGGTACTGTCGTAGGCGACATTATGATGAATTTCATGGAACATGATAACTAATCGCTTGTAGAAAGTGGAAATTTTTGTATTAGTATTGATACATACATCGAATGGGTACGATATCGCAGTATATTTTGAAGCATGAAATAAAATTAATTTGATCGTAAAAGTATATTTAGCAACAGGAAATCTTATTTAAGCACAACATTCTGCTTTACTAGGAAATAAATTCCATGAGAGCATTCTTCAGAAAAAATAAAAAAATGAATGTTTATAGCGCATATTTTAATTAATTCAATTTATGTATAAGACTGCCTATTTTGAAATATTTCTGCATTTTTGTGAAAAATGCTTCAAAACCCAGCTGCATATTTTTAGAATTGTAGAACGGTTCGTGCATTAAAGTGTACCTAATAATTATAGTTATAAATGGTTGCAATACGTTTTGAGACAGAGAAGGTGAAATACCTATTTATTGATACCCACACTACAATGGCAGGCACTCCTCAATAGACATCCATACTAAACAAGAAGCTTAAGTACTCAATCAAGTGGAACGGAAAATATTTTATAGATGTAATTATAAGAGGGACTTGTGACGTAGTATTTTTTCTCTACAGCGAAAGCAGCCGTTCGTAATTGTTATCTTTATTTACATACCTCAGAGCATTCAGTAAACACGCTCATTTTCCATGCATCTTTTGAAATTGTGCTTTGAATCTACATGATAATATTTAGTCCACATTAACCTTCTTAAAAGTCAACTTTAATCAAGCAGGCATACCCTCGTCGGATAGTACATACGTGTTTTTCCCTTCATTTTGCAATTTTACATCTCATGTAGTATAGATCAAAATACCTACCTATTATTACCAACTTTTTTGAAAATGTACAATTTTTGCACATTCTCAGAACAGAAAATCTTGAACTTACAAACTTTTGCCTCCTATGAATAAAGCTACATATGTACTTTAGATTGCAAAATTCCCTTAACGTCCTCTCTCTCTCTCTCTCTCTCTCTCTCTCTCTCTCTCTCTTAATCCTTTGAGGTGCATTTCTACTCAAGTATAAACGTTTAAAAAACTTTAACTGTGTCATTCATTAGATGCGTTTTAATTTTGTGACGTACGGTATTCATCGTATGTTCATTACACGTAAGAATCGAAAAGATTTTGTGGGTAGAATTATGCAATTTTCCTGAATTTGAATTCGGTATGGCCCAGTGTGTACCGGCCTCATATTTGAAACCACAATAGAAAATTGCCAAATTGTATGGGTGGTTTGATGCTATACAATTTGGTGGTCATACAAATTATGGTTTGATCCTGAGGTAGCATTAGGACTAGCATCCGCATTCATGGTGAATGAGTAATCCTATTACCTCGAATCATTTACGGAATGAATCATGACATTCATACCTTCATTATTGCTTGATTTCGAAGTTGAACTTTGACTTACAAGTGGATTTGCAAATAATAGTACTAGGTACTAAACTAACAAGCTAATATTAGCTATTTTTATGTGTACGTGACAAAATAGCTTTGGTGGGGCTAAAGTCAATAGTAGGACAGTTCACATAATGCAATTTTTCTAAAAGCTAATTTCGTTGTTTGAAAATTGGAGTGCGATTCAAGATGAATAAGTTGCATTCATTCAAAAGCTTGATTATATAGAAATTGAATGGATGCATTTGCCACATGCTTCAAGCCGCACTCGGAAGTTTATAGGAATAGAGTTCTCAGAATTAAAGAATGCTATTATTGATACCAAAATCAATAGAGATTGCTTGATTGAAATTTTCAACTGACCCAGTTGTCTGTGGCAATTTTAATTATCCCAGAATTTACATCAGCCATAAAAAGCTCTGACTTACTCCACATACATATTTCCTTTCTTGAAGTCTACACATTCCCTTCAATTTAATTCGAAAGAACTAAATTTTTAAAATGAAATTCATATTATCACTCATTGCTGCTGTTACCTTGATGGCTCTTTTCCCATCACAGGTAATCACAATTTTGTTTTTAATAAGCTATTTAAATAATTATTACTTGTAAGTCAATAATAATAAGCATTTTTTAACTGGAATACTTTAATTCATACCTTGCTCATGGTAACTAGGTATGGTTTCTTATACTTGTAGATCCATATAGTTTTTGTAAGAAATTTAGGGTAGACGGTTTTTTTTCTTGTACTGTACCCGTAACATTATTTAGCATACTTTTTTAAAAGCAAAAAATTAAACTTGGACTAATTGGTAACTGTGACAACATAATTTTTAAAATGTAGAACACCAATGTAATTTGGCATCGAATATCGAATTTTCAATCAAGCTTTGTCCCATTCTTGACACCGTTCATGTTAAAATGACCCAACTTTAAAAAGCATCCTTCAGTGCTTTAGTAAAGTTTGAATTACTAAACATGCTGTATGATACCCATTGTCAGACTTGGTCCTTTTAAACTGATAACTACGCTTATTATTATTCATAATTAATTTTTTATTTTGGGGCTGGTTATTGTTATTAGTTATTATTTTGAAAAGAATGGGTCCCGGTTTCCGCATGTTCGTATAGTATTTTCCATGTTTTCCATGCTGGTAAAAAGGTAAAACTACTCTAAACAGTTAAAACACGGACCCGAACCCTGAAATATAATTAAGTATACATCCATCTATTATATTTAACAGAAAACATAATTAAACTATCTACTTTACTATACTTTATGTAAATTAATGGGGGTAAGAAAAATATAGAAACGGTCCAAACATTGCGAAATATTTTTGAAAAAGCGGGTATTTTGAAAACTCAACAGGTTAATGAATTTATAACTGTTTTACAGATTGAATGTAACAGCGAAGTACAAGGACGTGCTCCTGTCATCACCGATGACGCGGCTCAGACAATGGCTGACATGTACAACAGATACATACAGAGTGTGAATGCAGAGGACGAGAGAGTTCGCCACCAAGGATACGGAAAGTAATGCCTCTTAGCGGGCGTTGTTCTCCTAATAACCCCTGTCCTCCAGATGAATGGCGTAGGAAACAAATTATTTTCAGAAAACCAAATATAAATACTTTAATATCACAACATGGTACCAAAAATAAAAAAAACCTTATTGCGCTACTAAATGTTTGTTGGTATGATGATCTCATTCTGGCTCTTCAGTTTAGCTGTTGTGTCATATATATAACCATACATACATATAATTATTCTGGAATAACATCTTCATCATCGCATCCAAATTTCATTTTTACATTTCATACATATATCGTAGATAAAATTCCGTTAAGATATTCCTCCTCAACTCATCCCGTGTTTTATTGAGACCGACTAACTTTTCTGCTTCGGGATGTTGAAAACTGTTACAAGAAAATTTATGCTCAAGAATTTAAACGACTTGGTAAAATCGAGTTCATAGAAATACAACAGCGTAAAACCGTTATGTGTCTATGAGAAAAATGAACAGGTACACAATAGTGACACCGCTAACAGCCATCCTCGCTGGAGAGCAGTTTCATGTTTATTTTGCAAATTAGTTTGTCATTATCTACATACATTGCCGATAATAGGTCGCCTGTTAAGTCAAGCAAATCATGACTTTCTTTTTTCTTGTTTTCAATGCAAAGTGAGACAACCAAAACTCCGTGGACTGTTTTTAAATTAATTGGGAAGATATAAGAACGAATAAAAATAAATCAGAGATGGTTTCAGCACCTCAATACTAGCTTCATTGTTGACCAATGTTGACTCGTATGCAGATATGACTTATCGACCAATAATGGCGGCTAAAGTCCTTGGCGTTATACATATCATTTAATACTGGAGCGGAAATACAAATAATACATACACATACGATTTTATATTATGCGACGATTTTAATATTTAAACTGTGTGCTTTGTAATGAATCAAATCCAGATCAACGATGACATCACAATATTTTAATTGTGGTCCTTATTTAGTATTCGATCCGTTTTGGTCACTTTAATCCAGTTCTTAAAATTTGATTGATTTCGATTGAAAAGAATCGCATTGATAAGAATACTAGGTATGCGGTAGTCAATTAGCATTCAATTGATTATTCACTTGTGGATATGAATGGTTAAAAAATTAAAGCTGCTTTTGTTCGTCTTAAAAAGAGCATTGAATTCTGCTCAATTCAATGGAGATTGAATTAGTCAGATTAACATTAATTGATATATGGTTCAATTACAAATCGTATGTCAGTCATAAAAAGGAATTAATCGGATCCCGAGGAGTGCTAACCATACATCAACCTGCTCGAATTTAAAAATAAGTACGGATTTTTGAAAATGAAGGCTGTCATTTTACTCGCTCTCATTGCCATGGTGGCTCTTCTTCCTTTGGAGGTAATTAAAAATATTCATTAAAAGCAAAACATGCAAATTACGAACTTAACTGGAAACATCATGGCAAATTATGTAATATTTAGACGTTAGCCGGCAAACATAGTAACGACAAACATCACGGTCACGGATCTCATGATCAACACGGCCGTGCAATGCCAATCATTGATGAGGATGAAGCGCAACTTTTGGCTGACTTATGGAACAAATACAAGGAGCACATGGACAAGAGCTCCGATGCAAGGCCCAATTCGTATCAAACTTCGGCTGTTCAAGGCGCCTTCAGCTTCTTGTAGAGCACCAACACTAACTTCTTGCCTATTACTGATCAGACCATGGATTGCTGAAATTAAATTTTAAAAAATTAAAATATTTGATAACTTTCGGGTATAACAAAAGATTTGAAATAAATGCATGAAAACTTCTAAAAACTCTGCTTATACTAATTGGCTTAAACTCATTGGTACTGTTGTTATACATATATTTAATAGCATTTAGTACCGTACATGTACCGTAAAACTTCTAATTATGGCCTGCCTCTAAAGATAGCCTGCCTCTAAAGGTAGCCGGGGCAATCATGCAATTGAGTGTAAAGATAGCCGGCCTCTAAAGATAGCCGGTCTCCAAA
>JAAXYX010005109.1:0-11341 GCA_036851915.1 Ptenothrix huangshanensis | reverse complement strand
AATAAAAACAAATCTCATTGATAAACAAAATAATTTTTATGGCTAAGAAAAATATCTTTGCTAAATGCACATTGACAAAAAAAGTATGTGCAAAAAAAATATTTGTCATTGCAAAAAAAAATATTCGTCATTGCAAAATAGAATACAAATATGAGTGACAAAAAAAATATTTTTCAATGACGACTAAAATACCACCCTTTTTTAAATTAACACATTATTTTGAAAAGTCGAGTTTTCCAGTACTATGCCCATTGAAGGTGTGTAACTTTTAGTAATAAAAGCTTGGAAAATTTCTAGTTTTAACAATAAGCACTTTTTGAAAAATGCATTATTTTTAAAATCAACACTTTTGACAGGGCGCAACTTTTGGAATAATTATCGAACGTGCATTGTTTAACGATCCTGGTCATTAATTGCTTCCAAAGCCTAAGGGACTAAAATGGGCAAAATTAAATAGGTACTTTTAATTTTATCCTCAGCGGGTGAGCAGCACAAAGTCTTTTAATTGGTTTTTATGCAACTTTTTGCAAACTTACACCGCCTTCTCAATCTTGCCAATTTTTTCCAGGCAGCTAGCGATCTTCTTTTGGCATTCCAAACAGTCTGGGTGAAGTGGTCCGAGGACTTTCTCCTGGTCTTTTTCTATAATGCGGAGAATATCCAATGCCTCCTCATACTTCCCTTGGTCACTTAGGCGATCTGCTATTTCCATTTTAGTTGCTAATGTGTACGTGAATGTGAAAAAACTCTAATTGTGAAAATTTGGTATAACTATAAGCTCACTAGATGGTGCATCTGTTTCGTGTAAAATGATGTGTAGCAGAGCCATGCGTATCATTGTTTAGAATTGTCAGCAATATACTTTTACTAAACTTTTAATTACATCTAAAATAGGTTTTAATTTACAAGATTGGTGGTCAAATATAAGTATAAGGTATTACGCTGCACAAATTAGGAATATTTCTAGCAAACAAGTATAACCTACTTACTTGAACAAATTAACAATTTTCAAAAAGACTTTTAAATTAGCACGTGATATGCACTCTTAAAAACGAATAAAAGTATCTGTTATCCTCAGACTCCAGTAGGAACGTTTGCATCCTTATTTTCATCCTTATCAGTTAGATGCTAGATCCTTTTTGTAACCTGTTTGTATCAAAAACCAAAATTGTAAAATTATTAATTATTAAATTTGTTGCTATGGAAGTTAACATGTTAGTAAAATATCGTTAGCCAGTTGCTTACCTTTCCTGCATTCTCAATCAAGGACTTATCCACCAAGGTTGATCTTTCTCTCGTCAAACTATTGTAGTAATTTGAACATGGTTCGAAAGTAGAATTGGCCAAATATTCAAGATTTGTTTTCGAAGCACTACTCCAAACATGCACAAACTCACCCACGGTTATTCGCTTATATGCTGGGTCGGAGTTGTTCCGCAATTGAACTAAAACTTTGTCAAGAATGTTGATACCGCCGTACATTGTGTAGATTGGATAATACCAATCCCAAAACAAATAAATTGATTCCATTGAACTCTTTCCTGTCATTGCTCCATTAGTAGGAACATTGGGGTCAATTGCTTCAGTGGTATTCCGATTATTATTCCGATCAATGTTTGGATTATCTTCGATGGAGCCAAGCGATTCAAATACGGAGCAAGGAACGCCGATTTGAGCACCAGCATTTAGTCGCCATCTGTGCGCATCTTGAGTTTGTTTTAAACCAATGTAAAGATCGTATACGATGATATCCGAAAACCGAAACTCAGTCAGCTGTTGATTCAAGCTCAGCTGTTCCTTGCTCTTCGCTTTCGCTTTTTCTGGAACTTGAATAAATGTGGCTATTTCTTTTAGTAACAAATCTTGAATTTGTAAATCCGATTCTGAATTGTTGAAGGAGTTTAATTCATTCAGTTCACAATTCATGACGAGTATAGAACCAATTGAAGCGCCGAAATAGGAGGACTGACGCTGTAACCTGCAACCTGAGAACGATCCACTGTGTAAAACTACCGTTAGGTACGGCAAAGTCTCATAACTACAATACTTTTGATTTGCCAGAAGCCAGGACTTGGAAATGGTTTCGAAAAGCAAGGGAGAAGTTGTGTTTATGTTCCTTTCAGAGTAAAATACAACATTTTGATCCTGATAAAGTTGAAAAACTTGCATTGAATGGTTAAACCTGGTCTTCGTGAGCTGTAGAGGAGGAGGAAGTATGCGTCCACCCAGCGCTTCTAAAATGTTAAGTAAAAGAAATTAGAATGCATTTGAATAAGACTTTTGTATGTTTTAAACAACGTTTGGTTTTCACCAGGATATTTTTAATTATAAACCACTAGTCAAAATTGGTTTAAATGGCACAAATGATAAAAACTGGAGATATCTGGCGTGGGATTTTCAATGATTTTTAGGATTTTTCAAATTAACACCTTTTTAAGTCTAATTCTGCAAGTCAACATTTTTGGAAAAGTAAAATTTTTAATTTTAACTATTTTTGGAAGGGCGGAATTGTTCCAATTAACAATTTTTTGAAGAGCGGTATTATTTAAATTAACGATTTTTGAAAGGATGCATTTCTTTATATACAATTAACACTTTTTGAAAAGGGCTGATTTTTCAAATTAACACTTTGTTAAAAAGGGCTAATTTTTCAAAGTGGCACTTTTTTGAAATGGTCCAATTTTTGAAATTAACACTTTCTTGTAAAACGCTAACTTTTCAAATTAACGCCTTCTAACAGGAGGGGATCAAATTATATTCTTTTTACCAATTTTTAATAACTTGCGCCAGAAAATCATGATAGAAAGTCGCCACTTTTAACCCTGTTTCGGCCCATTTTGACTAGTCTGGTTTTTGCAAAGGCCAAAACCCTGGTTTAACTAAATGTATGAGTAGGTTGGTCACGTAATTACTTTCGTAGTTATAGCTTGGAAACATTTCTTGTGCTGTCAGGTACTGTTCTTTTTCATTTTGTGTCCAAGAAAATGCTGTCGCAGCCAAGGGTTCGAGGTCCCAGTTTACAGCCATACTCCAAAAATGAGCAAATTCACCAGTGTTAAAGTCAAATCGAAAGTCCGTGCCGTTTGGCCAGAGCAAGGTTGTCTTTCTAAGAAAACCGTTGAGAGCATGGGATCCATTAAATGCGTGGTAAATTGGATAAAACCAAGTTATAAAAGAACGGTTATTCAATTCTGACTGTTTCGTCGCCCATCTGTTGTCATCTGCATGTCTTCCTAATTTTAGATACAAATCGTGTACAATTATATCCGCCATGTTCCAATCGGATTTCTTAACAGCTGGCCAATTTCCCAATTCTTTTGCTTTTCGTAAGATTGTTAATGACAGTGTGCGCAGAACAATATCCAACTTCGTTTCTTTCTCATGCTCCGTCTCTGCAGATTGGTTTTGAACGTTGACTAAACTACAGGCTAGTACAATTTGGCCCTCATATTTTTCGCTTGAGTTTTTGTCTTCTTTCTTCCATGTGATGCACTGACCCGTACTTTCATTGTGCAAAACCAGGTAAAGATATGGATGTCCGAATGGTCCATACGTTTCTTTGAGATACTCCCAAGCATCTCTGACCGGTTCTGTGATCCACGTTGTATTCACCCCAATCACATCCTCGTCAACATGAACAGCTACCTCTTGATAAAGACTTTTGAGAAGAAGATCTTTTGCACGTGGAGCCCAGATTTCTTTCCAGGATTTACACCCTAAGAACAGGGAGTAAAATTACACTTACGTCAAATGAAATGAGTAAAAGTGTTTTAAAATCCAGGAACACGTAAACGTAAAATTATTGAAGTAAAAACCTCAACGTAAGTGCGAGCAATTACGCGCAAAAAGTAGTAAATCAATGCATTTACGCATACAAATCATTAAATTCAACTCCACACACGTCACATTGGGTGGCAAAACATAAATGTCATCCACCATTTCCAAAAACCAAAGGCATGCTGCGAAGATGTTATCATTTTAATGTCGTGCTTCTTTACTGGCCTTCGAACTTAATTATTACGTATTATATCATCATTGAAAGAAAAGGTAAGACTTTTTTAAACATCTAAATACTTTGTAGTTTGCGTACGGGAATAGGAGTGCGTGCGTGATGTAGTCGCACATACCTTCTAAGTATGTATGTAATTTAGTGGTCTGTGTAGGTTTGTGGTTTAGTGTTTGTAAAAGCACTTCGAGAATAATTGTGAAATGTGTCATTTTAACTGAAAGGTTCGCTGTTTAGCTCCTGTTATTTCATTTTAACGATGGATCTACTCGGCGACTTGGCTAAGTTCTTAATGCGGGTTTGAGAACTTTATTTAAAGGTAATACAGACTTTGGATAGCTTTTCTGATTTTAAATGTAAATTTTGGAATGCGCTTTATGCATTTAAATGAATAATGGAATTGTAATGTGTCTGGACTAATAAAAAATATAGCTAAGGGTATTTCGTTAATTGTTTCAGATTTGTAGTAACCTTGCGGATTACGCCAAGAAGGAAACGAAAAGAACTCAACTGTAGCCACGTGTGGACTTTGTGTTACATTATTTTTTTTTCAATTTACAGTTACTCAAATTTTGTGTGATGAATTCATTTAAACTCCTGATAGCTTTAATCAAACGTTATTCAATAAAGTTTCTATTAAAAACATTATGAAACGAAAATCCGTGTAATACTTTACTCAAATACTAGAGTTAATATGAATGATAAAATTTATGTAGGGTTTTACGTATGGATACGTAAATCTAGCACACAAGTCTGCTTCAATTTTACGTTTTAAAGAGTTAAATGTATAACATAGAGATAAGTTATCTTTACGTTTACTTGAGTGTTTTAAGCACATTTTTGTAACACATCTACATTCCAATTTGTTACTTGTTCTACATTCTCAAAAGTCTTCCATATGACTTAAGCTGTTAGCTATTGTATGTGAGTAAATCAACTCAATCCTAAGTTGCAGATAACTACATTTTGCGTATAATTTTACTTCTTGTTCTTAGAGTGTAGGTGGCTCAAACAGTTCACTTAAAGTGTCTTCCACTGTGAAATATAAAGCTCATTATAACTACATACTTGTATTCTTGGACCCAGGGTTCGGCCCCGGTAAAAGTTGGTTAAAACTGGCAAATTTCTTTCATGATTTTCTGGCACAAATTGGTAAAAATTCTCAAAAAAGAGTACAATTTGGTCGCCTGTCAAAAAGTGTTGATTTGAACAGTAACGTTTTTTAAAAACTTGCTAATTTGAAAAAGTAACCCATTTCAAAAACTTTTTAATTTGTAAATTTACCTTTTCAAAAACTTTTTAATTCGAAAAATTAACCCTTTTCAAAAAATGTTAATTTGAAAAATGAACCCGTCCAAAAAATTGTAAATTCGAAAAATTAACCCATTTCATAAAAAAATTAACTTGAAACGTTAATCCTTGACAAAAAATTGTTTATTTTAAAAGTTAGTCCAAAAAACAAACTCACCAGATTAAAATATGTGATTTAGAAAAATTGCGCACTTTCAAACAAATTACTAATTAATATTAATATATTAATAACAATCAATTAATTGTGAAAACAAGATATTATTTAGTAAGATCTTTTCAAAATTATGATACTACTTGCAAAGATAGACTTAAAAAGTGCTACTTTGAAAAAAACCTGAAAACCATTGAAAATCCATCACAATCACAGGCCAATTTTTCCCATATTTTACCTTTAATGCCATTTTAGCCTGTTTTTGTCAGGGGTTCGTATTAAAGAAAAATTCCTGTTCAAAATTGAACCCTGCTTGGATCAATGTGTGAAGGCATTATGTAAATTGATGGAAATAGAAAATAGTGCAGTAAAATTACCAAAGTAGCTTTTGTGAAAAAATTGTTGTTGTGCCAATTGGAATTGGTTTTGATTAGATTGTGTCCAACCGAAGACATTGTAGGCTATAGGCCGGAGATCAACTCCAGCGGCTAGACTCCAAAGATGCACAAATTCTCCCACAGATATATTGCTTTTGATGAAACCAGGATTTTTTGTCGCATGCGCTGCCACGAGGTAAATAAAGTTTTGTACAACATTTTTCCATCCATATTTTGTGTAAATGGGTGCATACCAGTCACGAAATAATCTGATTTGATTCTGCCTCTTCTGCGGAATTGAATACTCTTGATTCATCTTTTTTGTATAAAAATCCCTCTCCATTATTGTAATGTTTAGTGCATGTAGAGCATCAAATAAAACTATGTCTTCGATTCTCCAATCAGAATGTAAACTTCGAGGAAATATTTCTGCCGTAACTGTTAATCGCGCCAGTAGCTTGGCCATTTCGGAAAGTATTCCTGTATCAGTACATTGCATTTTATAGCTTGTCGCGTTTGGATCGTTCATCCCACAATCAATTACATTACGAAAATCATGTGTTTTTTCAGAATGAAGGGCAAGGTGATATCCGTTATATTTTTTATCATGGACAATAACGTGTAGCATCGAGTCGGCCCCAAAATATGTAGAACTATATAATCGTTTTAGCATATTCCATTTCTGGGCGATAAGCTCAATTGACTCTTTTCTGATCGAGCTTGTGTCAGCATCCGTGTAGAACGCAGTGCTGTTGTCGCTATAGATGCGGGTTAGGTTTTGTATATGTCCAAACCAATGCTCTTGCCAATATGAATTCCGGTTCGGTGATGGTTCTAAAATAAAAAAATTAATAATGAAGACGCAATTTTTTTAAATTACTATGAAACTTGAAAATACTCAACACTCGCCTCCAAAAGGGGCTAATAAAAAGACTATAAAGTATTCGCATCGCATCATTCTAATAACGTGTCTAAAATTGTTGAGAAATTCGTCTATTATATGTACACATTTGTATGCGAAACGTGAAGGAAACCAAACCTTGGGTTTGGTGTAATTTTGCTGTATATTTGCTACATTAATATATGCTGGTTTATATTATATGTAGCCATGCATAAAGACTTATAATTAAACTTTTGCTAAAATTAGCTTTTCGTATCAAAATGTTTGCAGATTATTAAGCAAATCCACTTAATGTATATTATAGATATTTTCGGATACTTACCGTGGCAATTCATTTCGTCGGTTCCATCAAAGCAGTCCAATGTATTATCGCAAACTACACGATTCGGAACACAACCTCCGATCTGACATGCAAATTCCGTATCAGAACATGGCCCAAGTGTCATACTCCGAGGACCTAAAGCATTTTAGCAACACTTTGTGCTGTCTGTATGTTAAGTAATTGCACATATAGAGTAATACATAAGTTATGTCAAAGATAAATAAACCTACAATTGTTCTCATCAGCACCATCGCCGCAATCATTTTTGTTGTCACAAATGCGTCTAGCCTGTATACACGTGCCAGTTGGGCAACGAAAGGCGCTGTCCTTGCATGTTGTACCTGAATGAATTTACAGACAAAAAAGTCGTTCAAAAGGCAGCTAAGTAACACCAGATGTTACAAATAACTTTGTTTCAAAAGTATGATAGATTATATTGAAGCCGAAAATTACACATGCTGCCATATACATGGTATCTTTAGTAGACTAATGTAAGCGTATAATTAATTCAAATAACAGATCAATTCAACACCAAAATCGGTTTTCAAGGTATTTTAAACTAGCAACGCGTAAGCAATAAATTAAAAATTAAAAATATTCTGTTTTAAGTGTAGTTTGAACGGCAATTACAACAGGCTCTTTTTGCCGCCGTTGTTGAGTCATAATTTATTGTGAGAAATTCAACTGAATACAGATTAAGACGTCGTTATCTGATTGGTACCACTCGTTAGTAGTTGATCTTATTTCTTTAATTACAATTTATCTGTTTTAAACGTACTACTACCAGAGATGTTCGAACATTATGCATAAACTTACTTTAAAAGTAAGCATATACCGTAAAACTTCTAAAGAAAGCCGGTCTCTAAAGGTAGCCGGTCTCCAAGCCTACCCGGAGGGTTTTTCCTATTGAACTTAAAGAAAGCCGGTCTCCTAAGGAATTCGGTCTCCAAAGAAAGCCGGTCTCCAAAGCAAGATGGTCGGGCCCTTTCATTTTAATGGTACTTTACTCGTACTATTATCATACCTTGTACTCAATGAACAAAGTCGAATGCTTGCGATTTAGAGGCAATTTTTAACCTTTACATCCAAGCTAAAACTGACATTTCGAGGTTCCAGTCTATTTTGTTCAACTTTAATCAATACTAAATGAATAGAAAAAGTTATACTCTAAAATGTAAGTTAGATAAAGTACACATTGCTTGTAAAAACACCGGGGAGGCTGCAGCTAGAAAATTTAAAGTCGATTCTAAGCAGATTCCATCCTGGAAGCGCCAGAAGGAGGAACTACGTAAGAAATTAAACTTTTACCCTGCAGCTCAATTCAAGTATCATTTAATATTGTAAATCGAAAAATTCGAAATTAATGAATCAATACTCGTTTCGGTAAAACGACAACTCGGCGCATGTAAGGGATTGAGCCGAAAGTTTCTTGAGAGGTGGAGTAAAGCTTACCAGCATTGATTTAGAAGACAACATTTACCAATGGATATTGGCAAAAAGTCTTTTACGCTTAATAATTTGGTGCAGGAGAACCGTTATCCGAAAAAGCAAGTTTGGAAGCTGCCAAATTATTTCCGGATGTCGGCGACAGTACTTGAAACAAATTTTAAGAGAGCTGTGGCCAGGTGGACAAATTTATGCTTTGGAACGCATTTTCGGTGCGAAGGAGAACCACACAAGCGAAAGAAGACCCATAAGAACTCTGAAAAGCAAGTGCCTTTCGTGGGATAGGTTGCTTAAGGACGCAAACAGCAACAAGTACAAGATATGAACTTCATAGCCATGGATGCAACTGCTGTTTGGTTTGATATGATCAGTACTACAACTGTGGAATCAAGAGGATCTAAGGAAGTTTGTGACAAAACTCCTGGGAATAGGAAGACGCATGCAACCGTTTTATTAGCACCAAAAGGTGACAGTAGCAAGCTTAAGCCAACGGTCATATTCAAGGGAAACATTAAATTAAAAGCATTGCAGAATTAAAATTGCGTCAACGTTGTATTAACAAACAATGGGTGGTTGAATATGGAAACAACAAAGGAGTGGATTTTGAAAACATCGGAAGAACTGGGTTTTTCAAAACGCTTACTAGTGTGAGACAGCTACTGATGCCACATAGCATCTGAGATGAAGGCTTACTTACAGCAATGCAAGATTCAAACTCCTGTAGTTTCAGGTGGCACTACAAAATACATACAGGCTACTCACGTTAGTTAGAATAAACCCTTTATACTGCGTGTCACAGAGCTATACGATCAATGGATGGCGGGAGATGATGACAAGGAATATACATCTGGAGAAAATCTTAAGCCCCCATCTGTAAACCTTTTTGTCAGATGGATCAAAGAAGTCTTGGATGAATTGCCTTCCGAGACCATCAAAAAATCGCTAAAGGTTTGTGGGCTTACAGTCGCTTTGGATAGATCAGAAGATACGGAAATGTTTCAAAGATGGACATCCGTGCCGAGCTGGTTAGCAAATGCTTCTAAACTATCGTGACAGCCGGCATGAAAACGCCATTTCACTTGATGTCGAAGAAGATGAGGACGAGATATATAAAAATGAAATCAAGGTAGTTGATAGTGACCCTGAGGATTATTGCGAGTAATGGTAGTTGGTCAATTTGGCAAAAACCATTTTGGCAAAATATTTTGCCATTTTGGTTTTAGGTACGGCGGACATTTTGGCAAAACTAGAAAAGGACATTTTGGCAACACAAACTACAGGCTTGAGGGAAGAAATAAAACGAAGAGGGGCAACACGTCAATAAAAATTTGCATCGTCGGTATACATAAAATTCGAAGTTTTTACTTTGCCTGCAACTTTAACAACGATGAGTTATTTCGATGGTCAGTTGTCGTTAGTCATTCAGAATGGCCAGTTATTCAGATAAGTATGTCTTTCACAAAATCGTACAATCCCCGAAGCAGCCGACCATTAATAGCTATATCACGATGGTTACTGCTATACAAAAATTCATGAGGTACTAATAGCTATTTTTTCTGGAATCAAAGGAGTATCTGCAAAGCATCGCTACCTGAAAGCCTGATTTGCTTGACGCCGGGAACAAATAACTGGGATAAAAAATAGGATACAGGATCTATCTGTAGGTACTACAAAGAATTCGCCGATTTATCTCAATGCCATGTATAATTCTGTTCACCGTCTACTTGAAGATATTCCTTGCAGATCAAATCATGCGGAAAGCGGGAATAACAAATTTTAATCGCTTGAAGTAAATTGGCATCCACCTGTTTGAAGATTATTCCTAGAATTACAGCGTGAGCAAAATCGAAAGGAAATTGCATTGGCTCGAATGGAAAGTTTTCTATCAAAGCAAGAAATACAAACTTATTGTAGCACTGAAGCTAGTGATCGAAATGGTCTGGTCTGGTCCGGAATTTTCGAAATGGTCTGGTCCGACTCTTTTTACCAGACCATACCAGACCATATTTTTTGGACCAGGTTTTAGTACCATAATAAAATGTTTATAAATTATAGGCTTGAAATAGATTTACACCCAAATTAATTGCTGATAATTCGTTGAAAGTTATATTTGATAATATTTAAAACTGAATGTTATAATTTTCACTTTTCCTAATTATGTATTGTTTAGTTGAGCTGTCAAAAAAGCCCTATATTTTAAAAATGTAGTCGGACCAGATTTTCTGGTCTGGTCTGATCCGGTCCAAAAGTTTTTTGTCTGTTCCGATTCCCTCGGACCAGACAAGACCAGGAATAGACCAGATAAAATGGTCCGGACCAGACCATTTCGATCACTACCTGAAGCTTAAAAATGCTGTTTCCAAGTATACAACTACTGGGTTTCGAAGTTCATAAAAAGTATTGCAGAAACCACTGTCTTGGCTTAAATATTTTTGTAATTCTTTGTACCTTAAAATGGGAAAGCTGTCCAACCAGTTCAAATTTAGTTAACGAAAAAATTATTATAGAATTAGTTGTTATTGTTTTTCATTTACGCATAATATTTTGTTTTACGTGAAAAGTTTTATTTGTCATTAGTGTCACCCAGAGTGCATATGAGTCGAAGATGAATGCAATTTTCAATGTTTTTTATATTTATTTCATACTAAGGTTTGTATTTATGATTGGTAAGCCATCGCGGTCAACCCATTACACAGCTAATTCTGTTTTAATGAGCTTTACTCTTTTTAGTGGTCGGCATGGGCTGGGCTGGGCCTGATTTTATGGGCTGGGCTGGGCCAAGTTTACGGCCCGGCCCATATGGGCTGGGCCGTATCCTTGGCCCGGC
>JAAXYX010005108.1:0-11341 GCA_036851915.1 Ptenothrix huangshanensis | reverse complement strand
GCAACACCAATCAACCAATGGATAATAGCTTGCTCAAAAAGGTCAAAGGCATCGTCAAGATTCCAATAAGATTCTGCCATACGGTGCTTCTTCCCATCCATTTTATTCCTTCTTTCTGCTGTTCATTATTACTACTACCTCCACCATCACCGTCGCCTTCGTCATGATCGTCATCTGATGGTGATAGGTTCCATTTGCGATTCCATTCCATTTGGATCTAGCTAATTGTTAAATGTTGTTTTTGTGACTGTTTCTCGAACAGCTTAAGCCTGTACCGCATCGCATCGAATTCTATTATAAAGTTCTTTTCCCATGCTATAAAATCCAAATCTATATAACCATAACTATAAATGTACATAGTACTCGTAGCACGGCGTTCAGAGGGATTCCAATGTTTTTAGTTGTTGTAGTAAAGTGTAAATGTAAAAAAGTTGTTGGCTGTTGTTGTTGGTTGTTGGGTACTTTGTCTTGTACTTTGTATTTTATCTTATCTTCCTGTTGATTAGCCGGTGATAGTAAAAGAAACACATTAGGGAATGAAAACAATGCTGCTTGGTTGGATTTCTATAGTTGTGGCATTTCTTGAAGGAAATTTATTGGCTATAAAATACATTGAACAGTCAGACGAAATAGGAGAGGATCAAATAATCTCTACCGCAAACAAACCAGACACGGAACGGCAGCATCCATTCGTATCCCATCCCATGGCAAATCGCAGCAACACCAGACGATGATGACAACACCATTCAAAGACCGAACCAGGTAATAAGCTAAAAGCCAAAGGCAAGGGGATATGGGATGCAACTGATACATATCCACTCCATTATTTTCCCCATTCTAAGGTATCTAGATTTCACTTGCCATCCTGTGCAATCAGTAGCTTTAAGAATTTATACCGTAATTCTTTGCCCACACGTGCACTTATCACCCATGTTGCCCATTCCATTCTGTTCCACGTAACGCAATAAAGAATCTGCAATTTATGTAAATTATTTAAATAAAATCTTGTTATTATTGTTGTTTTTGCGCAGTTTTAAATATTGGATCAGAGGCCTAGTCGGGGAAGAAAAGAGCAAAGAGGAAGTATCGGAGTAAACAACTTGATTGGACATTACATACATGAATCACTGAGGACTGATAAGTTGCAACTTGCTCGCTTGTTTCAAATAAATAGTGACCACTATATAATAGTCTACATTATATGCAAAGCAAAAAAAGACATAAAGGCTTCAAAATTAATGAAGTACCAAATGCCAATGCAATGAAGGAGCACAGGTCAACAACACACAGTGGTAATAAATTTTATTTATTCCCTTTCCCATAAAATCCTACTGACTTTCATGTGGATTTTCATACTTCATTTATTTTGTTTTTTCCCCTCTCTCCGAAGTGTAAGTATTAATTGAAGGCAGGATTTTTATTTATGAATAAGTACTATTTTTTTCAATGACATAAAGTAGTAGCCTGTTCTGTTGAACAAGAAGTTTTTTGATTCTGTCGAGGGTGTAGACACGTCTGTCTATTTATGTAATGGCTTGTTTCCTTCAGATAAAAAGGTACGAGCGCAATTAACTTTTACTGGGGAAAATTAGATAGTAAAATTACTCATATCTTATAGCAATGTGGCAACGGTGGTACTGTTATACAGATATTGGCCAGTAGTCTCCTATGTGTCCAATTAGCAACACAGTTTTAAGCCACAATGTAGAGCCCAATCGTCATGTTACTTTGTTTAGAATAGGATTGTAACGTCGCATAAGATGTTCTATAGCTAATTAATACAGCTGATTCCGGTTTAATGCTAACTGAGTCTGTCCACACAATTTTATGGCCGTATTATATTTCATTCGAATTTTATCGTAGTATCGTTGCCATTATCTTACGTAATGTAATATAATTATATTTTGTAGAGCTACTTTGTATCTTAACGATTATTTTATTAACTGTGTGCAAATAAACGGGTGAAAGCAACTGCAGCTATGTATATGGGGCATGTGCCGTATTTATCCAAATAGAACCCGGGCCTCTTTTAGAGCCCAGGTCTCTAATACAGCCCAGAGTATCGTATTAGAGCCGAAGGGTCTAAATACATAGAATTAAATGGGTAGAGCCCAAGCCCCTAATACAACACGGGTCTCTAATTCAGCCCGGGTCAAAAGGGTTTGAAAAATTAGAGAAATAGATACGGTGCTTGAATATTTTTTAATGGATACTTTTAAACCAGGCCTTAAAATTGTACAATAAGCTTGTATACTTGGGCTATGCTATAACTACTTATTTGTCGGAAGAAATCAAATGTTCGTTTTTATAATTTTACGAAAATTTTAAATTTTAGGAAATGGCCATTGAAATTCTTGCCTATATCTAGTCTGGATGAAGGCTATAGTGCCTGGTTGAATGCAGTCGTAATCATAATCTTGTGGATAACAATACATCACGAGAAAATGATATTAAAATAAGTTCCAGAATGTTCTTAAAAGATACCTTTACATTGGAAAATTCCTTGTATAGTTCCTTTAGGTGTGCATACCTATTAAAACAGTTTCGGTTTGAAAAATACAACTTGTCAAGGCAGAATATTGCTGACATTCCTAACAGACATAATAATTACGTCTGAGTTTATCTGATGAATAATTTATTCCTTCTGTACACATGCACATATACCACGTAGGTGCTTAGATTTCACGTACATATAAAACGTACTCAAGTGAAGTGATGTTGTGGCTGCATGACGTGGCAGTGGTAGATTGTTTTTCCATGTCTTACCACGTCATTGAATCGCTTTGAATGACTACGAATTGAGTTTTTATGTTTCCTAGCTATTTTTGTGTCTGTGCTTATATTTGTGTCATATCCGTGAATCACAAAACCATGGAGGTGCTATGATCAACTTTGGAAGAACAAAATAGTAGTTGATTTGAAATGGATTTGAATTTGGATTTAACTATTTTACCAGGGAGTAAACTGTCTGTAGAAAATAGCAACTAAGGGTTTCCGAAGTAACTTTACTTGCTGAACTGAAATGGTAACTGTTTCATTTTTGTACTCATGCTCACATTCCTAAATAGCGATACCGATATCTAGTTGTGCGTCGTAGTTGTCAACCGTAGTTGCTAGGCTACACATTCAAGCCCGCCTGTAAAAATAATATTTCTTCTACCTTCCTATGGAAATTGTATCTTCCAACTATGCTGGACGTTGTTTGTACCACAAGCTATAAGGTTACAGTTGTGCTTGGATTGTAAGGCCAGACCAGGTTAGAGTTTGAGTTGTTATTTGAACTGAACGACTTGACAATTTGACATTTGGGTTTTTTGACAACTACTTTTCACACGTCACGCAAAGGGGATGTTCCTGGGCACATTCTACTCGTTTTGCTTAACTTATGTTTCAGCCCCTTCAATTCCAATTTCGAATTTTACGTGACTACATGTGGAGCATTGGGAAATGAAACTAAAATCATTATCTAAGATATTTACAATTTTACTCCTCTTTTCGTTGGGAAACCATTGAGTTTATACGTGAACAATAAGTAGCGCTTCTCCACGTCGTAAAGAACAAATAAATCGGACAATCCTGGGCAAATTATAAGTAGTGGTTTTGCTTGAAAAATTCTTAACGGTGTGGCTGTTAGTCTAATGCCAAATGTACATACAACTGCTCGTCTAAGTATAAGCCTAAGTTCTAATTCGAAATTGGAAAAATAAGATTGGATAAGTGGCTATTATATTTTTAAGAATTTATTAATGTACTTACCCACTTGACGGCCCACTCGACGTCGACGTTTGGTGAACATGCTATGGCCGATCACGCCACTTCACTTCATTCCATTCCATGGCATGCCACGCCATTCATCCGTACGTACGTTTTTCTTGAACATATCAGGTCTTATATGAGTTGACAGAATGACTTAATAAGGCACGAATAAACTGTCTACGTCTAACCGTAATTCCTACTCATTCATTTCATACAATCATATTCCTGTTCATATTTTCTCTCATACTCTTCTATGATTCTTGACTGTTTTTGAGCTCTTTTAAAAATGTGAGTGCCTATGGGAGCTGCTGTTTTTAGGAAATAACTAACTCCATTCGCAGGACCTGTAGACATCGTCACAACGACATAATATGTACCACATACTGTATACAACAAAGGCTTAACATGGGAAGTCAAGCATTAATTGTCAGAGTTAGGGGTTGAAACATTGCTTTAATAATAAGACTACTGTGCTGTTATGCATTTAATATAGGCAAATAACACAGAGTACCTATGCACACATGGTGTACCCTTGCCAGGAGTAAATATAGGCTCTACTTGCCCGATATAACTACACTGAGTTGCTTTGGCTTAGGGTGAAGTGTAATGTCGAATCCTCTATTGTTAGGGCTATCTGGGTTTTTTATCTTCCCACTTACAGTATACAACTTATGCACATAATAATGCGCATACAAACATCACCTCTTGCCTTTGAGGCTCGCAGTTTCTGCCTGAGTAAACGGACCAAGGAATAGTTCAGATTTAGCCAAGTCAAAGTCGAATTCAAATTCGAATCCAAAGTCATATAGCCCTTTAGTTTATAGGTAGGTACACTGCCTGAGCAAGTTGAACTTGTATACCCCATCACGTTTTATCAACGAGTACTGTACAACCGTTTGTAGTGAAATGAAGCTGTTGAAACTAATACACGGATATAATTTCCCATTTCCCCTTCCTTATGTTTGTAGAAAGCCGGAGTACTAATATTCCACCTTGTGGCAATCACAGAACCGGTAAACTACTGATACCGATCCAGATACCGAGAGTTTACCAGAAACTAGAATCAGAACCAGAACGAGAGCTGGAAAGGGTACGTAATATATCAGAATTAGTGGTCTGTGGTAAGGTAGACGTAGAGTTGCATTTCTAGGTATAGATGTAAAAGACACGGGACTGAACTTGTTGGGTCGTTCTCGCTGGACGGAGTGGGGAGTATGAGGAAAGCGAAGGGTAGTCCAGTCCAGGCTAACATATCATCCAAGGCAATTTTGATGATATGATGACGATGATTTGGTGGAAAAATTCTCTGGACTGAACTTGAGTTTAACTTTAGTGCACATAATGTTGACGTAATAGCGTAAATGTGTGTAGGGCGTTTAATACCGTTGATGCCTATACATGCATAGGCATACATAACACATGTTAGCTTGAGTGTATAAAAAATGTATTTGATAGTGACTTGGCTTGGTTGGCTGGATTGCGTGAATCATAATTTCTCATGACAAAATGCCTTAGTTGGTTTGATAACATGTGACTTGATTTCGTCTTTTTGACACAATTAAGTCCGAAATGGCGCCATGAAAAGCGACCAAGGTGAGTGCAAAACGCTATCGACGAGTCGACATTACTGTTACGAAGCACAACGGCCAACACTTAAACGTTTTGGGAAAGATAAAGTATTAAAGTATACCACTAGAGTTCTAGAATGTTCGTACCCCATACCGATTTAGTGTCCATTGCCATTGCCGTTGCATATTTTCATCGTAATGGAAAGAATAACATTAAATATCCGGTAATTTTATTTTTTCTCACCTTGTAGCAGTTGATATGTATAAATTTGAGATTGGCTAATGCATTTTAAATTCCTTCCAGTATTCAACCGTTTGCGAGTCATCAGCTAATCAATATAACAATAAATTTTTTTAAATACTTGTCATATTTTTATTCATCGCCGTCTTGTATCATTTGGCACTTAATCTCAAGTAAATGTATAATGATCCAGTAAATTCCTCGAATTAATTATGTATTGTATCAATTATATTTTTACTGTATCCTAAGGAAAGTCGGGGAAGCAGGATTTCACTTCAATCCGATGGAATTCAGTGGAATAAAATATTACACAATTTTTTATTCCTCCGTCAGAAACATTAGTGTCTGATAAGGAATGCATGACTATTTTGTTTTTGTTTCTTTTCATGATGGGACTGATTATGGCTGGGCAATGAAAAAACCTTTGAAAATTTCCAATCGTGAATAAATCACTCTGAGGATAAATATGGCACCATTCATTGCTATCAAACGTGGACTTTTTATACAGCACCTAATCTTTCAGCATGATTTGATTTGGGATTTATAGATTCACAGACTTAAGAACTTAGGACTTAATGGTAACGGTAGGACGGTCAATAAATGAATTGCTTTATTTTTTTCAGGACCAGTACTATTTGAAACTCCACTCTACACTTTGCACTCGATTCGATTTTTATGCTTCTGGTTCTGGTTCTCGTTCTTATCCTCACAACGTAAGGTACATGTGTAAATCTTCATGGGGCTCATGGCACCAAGGCAAACCTATAAGCTGTGGCTAAGCCATGTTATACAAATGTTTCTAGGATAAAGTATATGCACAGTATGCTCTGCTCGGTTCAAAGTTACGATTACTATGATTCCAAATGGAATAAATTGTAATTGTAAATCCATATAGTGAACAAAGTACCATGTTGTGACAGACTCGTGTTCACCAGTTCTAAACTTCCTTTGAGGAGATTATTTTTAACATTGTAACACAGGATACTTCTTCTTTGCTTCAGTAGACCGAGTTGCCTTCGGAAGGAGAGTGAATGGTAAGCGGTGTGTGAACATTAAATTTTGTACACTTGAGTCAGTGGTACGTTTTCCATTCATTTTCAATTGCCCTGCTCCCAGCAACGAACTGATTTTTTCCTATTTTCACATTCAGCCTTAAGAAGATTTTTGAGCTCACTTAAAGCTACATAAAGGTTGGAGTTTAGCTTGGGCGAATGCATAATTGTGCACAGTACTGAACAAGCTTTGGTTTTACATATTTGATGGTTAAGGTAGTGGTACATACTTGATTGTGTTTTCGACACATTTCCCATTCACTTTCTTTTGTACTTTTGTTGTGTATGTGTCAAAAAAGCAAGTTCGGCTCCTTTTGGGATCTGAAACAGTTTTATCTATAGCTACCTTAATATTTATATAATACAAGTATGCTCCAACTTCCGAAATAGTCCAGAGATACCTTGTTGAGTTCGTACAAGAAAAAATGCTACAGGAATTTCTTTAATCTGTAGATCTTAAGTACGCCAGGGCTAATAGGGACGTCTTTCTAGTATATCTTTTCCATTTTCGTTTGTCTGGTTTTGATATGCGTACTACTCACCAAATTTTTTAATATAAGAAAAAGAAATACTGTGTGCAGAGGTAGACGCCGATATCAAATCAATGTAAATATGCTACCGAAAATATATACAGCCAACCATAAACCTAACACATAGCATCAGGGAAAATATGCACAGAATGCGTTCATTTTCATTCTTTATTAAACTTTGTAGATAGCTGAATGTGCAAACCAACAGGGGAAAAGATATGCTCAAAGATGTAAGCATTCAAGACACTCTTCTTTAGGGGTAACATGTGTAAAATTACCTACTCTCAAGCACTACTACTTGTTAACTAGTTATTCAGCTTGAAGCGCTGTTACGACTCGAATTTGCAGATGGAAATATGAAAATGCATGAAAATTTGGCAATATACTTTGTTGGTTGGATACTGCAGCTGTATTGCCTTTCATTTATTGGCAGAGGAGCATTGAAGTTGTGGAATGAAAGCACTACCTTTATACGACCTCTATCTCATTTATCCTAGTAGTTGAGCAGTTGATTTAAGTTTGTGACGTGATCTGGTCTGGTCTCTTGTGTGGTGTGGCCTGACTTGGCCTGGTCTGGTCTTGTCAGTTTGGTCTAATAGAATTTCCCATTTCCCGGAGAGGTGAGTCAATTCAATGTTTTCCTTTCCACTGCACTTGTTTTCTTTTGATTCTTCTCTGGCCCTGCTTTTAGTCTGAATTTCCTTTGCCTTTCTTGGCATCGCATGCCTTGATCCACGTTTCGGTTGCCCCACCGGGCTGGAAATCGAAATGAAAATTTCAAATTGGGTTTCCCGTTTACCGTTTTATTTATCTCGTTTGTAGCTATACAATTTCCTTTGGCTGGGCTAGACCTTCCTTTGGCTTGGACTATATCAAGCTGATTGTGTAAAGGTGAAATGTGACCAGACTATCAGGACTAGCTCTAGATCCAGCACAGGGTTGAAAGCTAAACTAATGCCTCTTCGTTCTTTCCGCATTCAATCCCCTTTTTTGTTATGTACGTATACATGCGTCTGTTCTGTGAACTGTGATACTTGCTGCATGCTCCGACTCTACCTTGTCCGTTGTTGTGTATCACAATTCAAATGTATACTTACCTGCATCCAGATTCCATTCAGTAGATTGGGTGAAGAATGCCAACGGGGGAATGATCTCATTTAAAGCCACTGTTCGGCGTCTTACCGTTCTCAACGAAGAAACTGTGGTGTTAATAAGTAGCTTCTACGATATCTGCATCCGCAAGTTTTACATTCACAGGTACAAATATACACTATAATACAATGTACCTAGATTGATATAGGTTTGCTCAGACTCGATCAGACGCTCGGTAGTTAGTGCAGGGTATTTCCTACACAACAATAACGTTGTGGTGTAGGCCATGGTCCTCAGGTTACAATATGCTGCGTTGGAAACACAGTTTGGAACTGCTGCCTATTCAAATTGTCAATGGATGAAATGTGAAACTTTTAATTCGGAAATGCGTTCCTTGTTGAATATCGTATCCGATATCCTTCTGCCTCCGACTCACGACGAATAATGAATCCAAAAAGAAAAAAGCTGGCATTGTGAAGGAAGCTGGGCATTGAGTTCAACTCTGATTTAGAGCACTATAGGTACCATGTGGCAAGGCTGATTACAGTCGATAAGGATCTTGTTCTGAATCTGGATCTTGTGCTGCATGGGATACAATAAAGAAAGGTAAAATGAAATTTATTTAAATTTTCCATTCAGACTCACTCCTCCGTAAAGGAAGAATGCACAAAACCTTGGCTAGCGGAATACTCAATACACTACCACGCAATACAATGAATGGAATACAATATTCAACGCTTTTTTTGGTCTTAGTTGGTGGGTAGCTTCAAAGTAAAGTTTTAAAGCATGCGGACTTGTGAGTAAATTGGTTTTCGCATTCGGCATTCGGTCAATTTGATTGTATAGTCAAGCATTCGAAGCACCTTTCATTGTGCTCTATTGTTATTTTTATTGACTGCTTTACTTTCAAGGTTTAACTTAAATGATAAATGCACCTATACTTCCTTCAACTTTCATTCTTCAGGTTTGATTGGTTGTGTAATTTCCAAGTACAATTACCATCTTCGCTGGGATTTTTCCACCGTCGGGGCAATTGACAGTGAGCGACGGAAGTTCAAACTATAGATAGAAAATTAATTAGTGCTTACATAATCCCTGCTTCAGGACTTCGAAGATGCCAAAAATTGTAAGAAGTACAAATTTTTTTTTTTTCCTTCAAGTTTTCTTGGCGCATCATACGTCGTTGACGAGTGGACGTAATATTTCGTAGCTCTCGTAAACAACAAAATTTCTCGTATCTTTCGTGTTCTAAGTATTAGTGGCTGGTGTTTTCCAATAGGAAAAATTACCCTTAATCCGATTAGGGACGAATCAACAACAAAGTTTCGCCAGTTTTAAATAAAGTTGACCTTAAATAAACTGTAATTGTTGGAATCTCCACCGAAGTTTTGGTGGCTCTGCCGCCAATAAACTTTTAAATATGATTGTTCCTTCGCAAGGTTTAGTAGGGAGTTGTGCAAACACCCCATCAACATCAGAAACGAAGTTAGGATTTATGTTGGAAGTAAATAATACTGCTACACTTGTCGACTACTTAGTTGCAGTGGGTCAAATAATTGGAAATAAGAATATTTCTTATGCCGGAAAATTGAAAGGAAGTTATTCTATTTGGGTCCGCAATCATGATGCCGCTGAAAAGCTGAGATCGTTGCAAGAAGTTCAAATAAAAGATATGATGGTTTTGATTACTCCATACGCCCACTCAACTGTCAATGTGAAACTCATAAATGTTCCACCCTTCCTTCCTCATGATATTATTATCAACGAACTGTCAAACTTTGGTGAAGTCAAAGGACCACTAAAAACTGAAAAGATCTATGGACTACCTGATGAATTTGCCGATTATGTGAGCAGTTTTACCAGAACTGTACCAATGTCATTTCCAACGGACAAAAGACTCCCTGAAAGCATTACAGTCATTTTTGAAGATCGTAAATTTAAACTAAAGACTCAAATAGGAAAAAGAAAATGTTTTTATTGCAACATGTCTAATCACGTTGCTAACAACTGTCCTTCTAAGCAACCGAGAACTGGCACATATGCCCAAGTCGCGACTGGAAATGACGGTGATTCGGACTGGGAAACCGATGCGATAAACGATGATGAATCCGTAGATCAGTCTGAAGTGGATGCACCTTCTGATGAAATTGCAGCTCCAGTATCATCAGCAAGGAAGAAAAGGAAGATCGGACTTTCAAGTAAAGAGGTCAAAGTCAAAGTCACGGGTCAACCATTTGATTGGCATTTTTCGGAGTGGAGTCACATTCAACTTGGAATACCTAATACCATCCCTGCAAAAACACTACTTGCTTTTCTTCAAGGCGTCAAAAGAACCCGGAACAATAAATTACTGAACTTTGCACAGCACATTGCTTCAATGAAAGTGGATTACGACTCCCTAAGATCAGCTCTTCTTGAACTGAAGACAGCCATGAACTCAAAAAGACACATAGCAAAGAATAAATTACAGAAGCTAATCACTAATTTTCCGTCGAACGAAGACATTGCTGCTGCAATATTTTAACATGCAAATGAAATCTCAGTTACTTATGTCAACAGATGATTATCAACTAAAACAACGAGTCAACAACTACTGGAAGTCGGTAGGAATGAAGTTAGTGCGGAAACGTACAAGAACAAAACGTGGTGGTAACTGTAATCGTAATCATAAAATAGCTACGAATCAACAAAATAAAAATGTATATCATATTCCGAGAATCTTTTACACTAATGCTACTTCACTCAATCAAACTAAATTAGATAAGTTACTCATACTGAAAGATAATTATGATATATTGGCAATAACTGAAACTTGGGGAAGTGAGTCCAGAGATATTAGATTAGATAACTTAGACCTTTATGAATCGGTGAGACAAGGAAAAAGAGGGGGAGGGACTGCAATCTATGTTTCTAAAAGAATAGATTCTGTAATTTTCAACAACTTTATTTATCATAATTCATCCGAATTTGAAATTTCATGTGTAATTACGCGACCTAACTATCTTCCTAAATCTATTTCTGTTATTATTATTGTTGTAGTGTATTTACCTCCAGCCGCCTCCAAACTAATACAAAATAAAGTGTTTGATGCTATCTACGATA
>JAAXYX010005107.1:0-11345 GCA_036851915.1 Ptenothrix huangshanensis | reverse complement strand
TACCGGGCAAACTAACTTTTGATGGAAACATTTCACTCCCAACATCCACACTATAATTGTTAAAATTTTAAAATTAATTCGGTGACTGTGGATAACAGTATTTGCCTTCTGATGGGTTTACCGTGTTTGTGGTTATTGGTGGTGGATACAGCAGAGGCGTCAGAAAATATCGAGGGGGTTGAAAGTGATGATTAAGGCGACCAGAAATCATAAAAATCTTGAAAAGCATTTCACAGAATTTGTATGGTAGTCGCCACTTTTTTAAGCTTTTGGCAACCTACGTAGATCAGAAATTAAAAAAAAATTGAAAAGCATAAAAGCTTCAAAAAAGATTTTTTAACATTTTCGAGCCGAAAAAGCATTATTTTAGCACTTTGAGCCACAATTTTACGGTTTACGGTTTTATTTTTACCTTTTTTTCTTTTTTATGTCGTATTCAATGAATCTCTTACTTTGCTTGGATAAATTAATTATGCACTTTCTATGCACCCTTCTTTAATAACGTACCCTGCCCCTAATTGTATACTCCCCCCGACGCTTATATTTAACTCTAATACACCCGGCCACACTATTACAGTGAATACGGTAACTGTACATTGTGTATTAAATAGTCAAATATGGCCCCGGTCAGAATAATCGGGTTTTAACCCGGAAAAATCTTTTCGTGGACCATTATGGAAGTGCCACAAATTGCGTCATTCAATTTTTATGATTCCGAGACTCAGCAAATATGTACCAACCTCACCGTCATTATTAGCTTAACATTGGTTTAAATCGCTATCTTCAGCATTCCGCGTCATCATGACGAGTATGAGCCACTCATACACTTGATAGCATCATTTGTGTTTCAACGTGTTGATTAAATATACTATTCGCTTTAGTTTGCGATTTGGTATTTTATTCGTAAAACTAATATTCGTGATTTCACCCTCGTAGAACTGCATGTGTATGTCTGGTAATAATAATATTGAAAATGGTTCCGGAATTCTAGATTCTAGGAATAGAGGAATAGATAAAGTAACTCATTGAAGACGATTAAGCACCACTGATGAATAATGAATTTGCTAACGTTTTAGGATGCCAGACGTTTAAGCCTTGTCGCTTACGTATGTAATTATGTTTTATTACATCAAGCTTCCTATTTTCCTACGGGTACATATACGTAGTTACATACTTGCTTCACCAAACACAGAATAAAGCATATCTATAGACACGCCAGGAAACATTTAAAAGTTCTATACTGGAACATCCTTTATGGGTTGCTTAGCCCTACATACCTAATTACACTTTTGAACATGCAGAATAGCATATTCATATCAAGGAATATTTCTATCAGTTCAACGTTGTTTTATTATACGTAACTAGTACTCACAAAACCTATTTTTAAGGGTAAGCGCATTTACTGGTAAGTTACTCTGGTATTGATTTGTTCCCCTCTATTCCGTTAGATCGGTCAGCAAAACGTATCTCGATTATATGTAACTATTATAAAAAAATAATTACAAGTATATACACAAGCACATGGAACAAGAACGATCTTCAACGTTGAATGCTTCTTCAGCAGCGGTATAAAATTGCCTTCGATACATGTCGTACGATGCTATACCTACTATGATCTACGATTGAGTGTGTCAAAACACTATTTTACTATTTCATGATTAATAACACACCACCTTTACAATAAATTCGCGTTAAATTCTTGTAGCTAAGTTTAGACTAGAGAGAATGAACTATTGCTTCAGGTGGAGTTAACTTGAGTGTGAGGATTGAATCCATTTTGTCTTATTGATCGGTAAGGAAGTCGAGATCGTATATTCTTTCGAGTATTCTGTTGTCATTATAGATTGTCTGCTTTTTATGGAAGGTTGTGAAGGTTGTTTTTATCCTAGTTTATAATGACTTCATTTATTGATCATCGAATGATTTGCGAATTACGAAGTTTGAATTGTGGAAACACTCCCTGGAATGAGGTTTTGCCGGCTGGAGATTACCGAATTGTGAGTTCCAACTAAATCGTTGCTATAACAGACTCGCCTACTCACCATTAGAGCAAAATATTAGTTTTCGATTTTAATCTGTATCCTGAATTAATTATACATTTTATGTTGACATTTTATGAATTGGGTCTGATATCCTTTTTCTGTAAGGATAAAGAATGTAAATCACAATCACCTGCACTTGCTGAGAAATTCAATAATGCAATGCCTACGTTTCTCATGTTTTTAAGGCATTTAGATGTTACTTTCGCAGCATTGAGACGGTACGGCAAATGTTAGGATTTAGGCTTTCAAGCCTATGCCTTAATTCAGAAATATTTCAAACCAACATGAATTAAATCCACGTTGTAGACGAGAAGCGAAAATTCCAACTTGCTTCTCATTTCAATTTTGAAAGTCGTCCACTTTTGAGCATTTAATTTTCTCTGTTCAAATTTCCGCTTTAAATTATACTGAGGAGTGGTAATAACCACGAAACTAAGCAGCTTAGTCTATGATTAAGCAAAAAAGTTTTTTTCTGTTTAGTGATAACTGATAACGAGTCGTTGTACATACAGAAATAATAGCTGGAAATTTTAATTAACTTCCTTTAACCCAGTAACCGTTTAAATTTATTTTAATCTACATTTGTGGATTTTTTTACATTTTACCTCTTTTTAATGTGCTACACCTTAAAAATAATTATATAAAATATGCTTGCCGAAGCAAACTCTTTATTAAAACAACGATTTAAAGCAAATTCGATTTAAATGTATTTCGAGTTGTTCATTCGGACAAAATATCAAAAACTTGCTTTCACACAATGCATTTTCAGTTCGTAACCTCGCGAGTTTCAAAATACTGTGATTTAAAACGTGATATTTTTGATTTCTTGATGTGAACTTACAATTGCAACTGATATCTTGTAGAAATGTTTAATGCTATTCAGTGCTTAATTAATAAATGAAGTCTGGAAGAAAACATTAGAAGCGTGTGTATATATACGTAATATATTTCATATAAATTTATTATTTAATATCACATGCTTTAATGTGGGTAATATCAGCTCGACTCATCACTTAGTAGATGTATGATCTGAAAAACTAGAGAAATCTTCGATGACTAAATGCATAACAAATACGTATGTAAATACGTGAACAATTGAAAGTAAGACGCGCTTCTACATTTAATACGAGTATGAATATAAATATTTATTATTGCTCGACTTGTGTTTGAGAGACGCTAAACAACCCTAATATTTCGTCGGCAGCTGATCCTGGTGTAATGATTCCTTGACGCACATTGTCAAGTAGTGTATCTGTCCTCGCTTTCAGTCTTGGGTCGCGTAAAATAATTCGTTCTATTCCTTCCTGAACATGCGTCCACATCCATATAGCTCTCTGTTCACCTCTTTTGCTTTGGAATTCATCTTTGGTTAAATCACGAAAACTGCAAACCTGCTGCCAAAAATTGTCCAGGCCTGCTTTAGTTTTTGAAGACACCGGTAATACCTGGGATATTACAGAATTCAACTAATTAGCTTTATAGTGAAAGGCTAGTCACATCTTAGCTTCATTACTTTCTACTCCTATATTTACAGGACTTTGTATGGAAAAAAAATCTAAATAAATCAAGTAATATTTTAGATTGCACCTTTGTTTTCCACTTTGGATTAGTAGGGCGAATGAATTTCAGTGCTGCTGTATACTCATACTGTGTTCTATGAGCTGCGGGCTGCAAATCTCCATCAGCCTTCGTTACAACAAGTAAATCAGCTTTCTCTACAATTCCCCGTTTCACTCCTTGGAGTTCATCCCCACCTCCAGGAGGAAGCAATAAGACGAAAATATCCACCATGTTAGCCACTGCGTACTCTGATTGCCCCACACCTAAGATATTACATTTTGTAAATATAAAAAATGCTGCACAGATTGGTCAAAGCAAAATGAAGGAATTCCAAACACTCAAAAACAAAAGCAATCCACGGTTTTACAATACGGTTTTACACAGCGCTCTAATACATACCTACATTTTGTAGGCAATTTATTAATACGTTTATGTCAATGTGTGTAGTGGAAGGTGAACCCTTACCCACAGTTTCAACCAGAATCATATCGTATCCAGTATATTCGCATAAAACTATTGCTTCATTCGTAGACCTAGTTACTCCCCCCAGGCAACCTCGAGAAGGTGAAGGCCTAATATAGGCGTTAGGATCTCTTGTTAACTCCGGCATTCGTGTCTTATCGCCTAGAAGTGACCCACCAGTGGAAGAAGAAGAGGGATCAACAGCTAGCACAGCAACTTTATGACCCATAGAAGTTAAATATTTTCCAAATACTTCAATGAAAGTAGATTTTCCAGCTCCAGGAGGTCCAGATATCCCTAAATCATCACAAAAATAGCCATGTTCATGTCACTTTTCTCAAAATTGTATACTTAGTTAAATATTGCCAGTATCGTTCAAAAATACATCTCATTCTACACGAAAATTAGAGATAGGTACACTTGCTCAAGGATGTTTGACCACTTTACTGTATGCTTTAATGCAATTTTGATCCGAGTAATATCCTTGTATCTGAATATGTATATTAATATCTTAATTCTATCTTTTTAGCTGTGATGGTAATACATAATAAAGTATTTTTTTAATATAAATTGTTATTATTCGTACTAGCTCTTTGTAATAATAACCTTAGTATCTGCAATGACCAGTACGCTGTTTAATAATACAGCAAAAACTCCTAACGGAAAACCTACATAGCACATCCAACTTTCTCCGACTAGGAATACTTAGAAGTTTAAAAACACATGTACACACTTCGTCGTCAAAATTTAAGGTTTGAGTAAGAATATGTTTTGCAAGTTTTTCGTGTAAATAAATATATAAATAAATAAATATCCTCATGTTTGATTTTTTATTTAAGCATATACAGAGGTTAAGGAGTCCTAACCTTTATACTTGTTAAAACAATGAACAATTAATTCTAAATCAAGATGAATAAAAACTTCAAAAATATTTTTTAATGAAATTACCGATTCTATAGCTAGTTGAATTAGACGAGCTTCGCATGATTTGATTTAACAATTGGTCTGCAATCTTTTTTTTTCGAACATTTTCCGTTTCAACTAATGTAATCGCTGCTGCCAAAGTCGCCCTCTTACTCATGCGTAACCCTTCCACAAATGCATCAACTTCAGCATCAACAGAAGCATTGCAATTGGAAAAATGATGGACGTTTTGAAATGACGAAAAGATTATGGAACGAGTTTGAAACTTTCTGCAGCTTTCTCCCAACACTGCACGCAAGGACTGGAAAAACACGAATTTAGTACGTATATGAATAACATATAATATACTATAGAAAGGTGCTAAGGAAGCAATGACAAGATTAACCAAAATAAAATAGTGTCATAAAATCGAATTCAGATGTGTAATCGTTAGTTATTAATAAAAGGCTTATCTTACCTTAGACCAAAACATTTTGTTAGCAATATCTCGCAGACCGTAATTTCAACTAGGTATTCACTTACAAGTTTTGGCTTCATTTCGCAGCAATCGTATGTATATCGTAATTATTTTCTATTTCCCAGTCGGCATTTCAGCAAAAAAAGTAGTTTTTAGTATTGCGGCGGCTGACGGTAGAGCTCAGGTACGATGTACATACATACCCATGGGTGCAGGTATGTACTAGGTTGTATACTACAGTTGACTGTGATTTACCATAAGAAGGTAATTGTGAATTTCGAGTTCACATGGTATGGATGTACGGAAAAGGAATTTATTTGAGGAAAGTGCGAACTATTGGAACATTGGAAAACAGCGGAGGGTAAGACTAATAGTAGCAGAGTAGAGTAGCAATGAGAAAGAAAGAATTTAAACTTTGTACGCAAGTGGAGGATGATTGGTTCATAAGCAGGATTGTGTAAGCTACAAACTGGAGCAGTGAATGAAAAGAGATGAAGATGCCGCATCCTTAACCTATTCTTTGCATTGGATGTGAATGCGGGTATAATGCAATTGTTGAGAGAACGCTCACATGGTCTCATCTCACCGATCCACACTCAAAGCCAAATAGATGGAGAAAGAGAATTATTTGGTTAAATGTCATCCAGTGTGCAGCAGTGAGTTGAACTCACCCGTCGCTGGTGTATGCAAACGCTATGTGCATCCATGGTGATGGTGATATATATTCGGAGCAAATTCAGAAAGATCAAACTGCGTTAGTGAGGAACCTTTATTCAACGTACGAGATGCGTATACGGTGCGAGGGGGATACTGGGTACTCAGATAGCAGTACATGTACCTAGCCGACGGAGTACATATACTACAAGTGGACTGAGCTGAATGTGGAATGGTTGCAAGTTGTGTTAGTGAGTTGTGAGCTCGAGTTGGACTGTTTGGTTGGTGAGGATATGAGGAGACTTGAATTGAAGTTTGGAGAGGAAGGAGAGATGCCCAGAAACTTATATGATGCCTTACAAGATGTGTAAGCCGTAAAAGGTGTATAGGTATAGGGCATAGGGTTGTGATTGTGAGCGTTAGTGTTGTTGTGTGCGTGCGTATGTAGTTGAGTATTGCGTATTCGGAGGAAAGTGATATAAGGGGTGAGGTAGACTAGTGAGTTGGTGTTGGTAGTGTTGGTGTTGGTACTTTAGTCTGAGAAAGAGGGATAGTGGAAACTGGTAGCACAATAGTTGATAGTTGTATAGAGGAAGAGTGATAAAAAGTACTTTAGGCCGAAGTACGAAGGGAATGTCGAAAGCAATGCAACTACCATGATTACTCGCTTGCTTCACTTGTAAAAACTGTTCCTCTCCTCACTCACTGGTTCTCAGGCTGAGGCTGTTCGTATTGCCCATACTGTGTGTCCCAGATGAAATGCGTGCGGTGGGGGAAGGATGCGTAGCCCCCCGAAGCTGAGATTTAATACTCACAACTGACGCACTCGGTGCAGTGTTTCAATGTTTATAATTTACTCTTCTAAAAAACTCAAAATTTCTTCAATTTAATCTGTTTTTCTGTCTTTTGATTGACATTGTGACATTGTGAAATAGAGACAAGTGAAATCCTATATTAAGTCGAGTGTTCACATCTATTTTGTGACAAGCTAGAAAATAGTATTTACAATTAATTTGCAATCCTGCGGCGCATGTTGTAGGCCAAGGAAAGCAAGATGGTTGAGAAGTTGGTTTGGGCAATCGTTTCTTGATTCTGTTTCGCTCCTTTCCTTTTTGACCGAATCTGACCTGACAAATCCGACTGAGTTTAACCAGTTATAGTCCTTTTTAAGAGCTTCAACATTTTCAAGTGAACTGAATAAGTGTCATCGCTGGTGGGGCAAACGCCCCGTAATAATCTGCCAAAACGATCGAAGTGAGTGGAAACTATCCGGATCCGAACCTATGGCATCATGTGGGTGCGGTTTGACCCTGTCAAATGAACTCGAGTTCGTCAGTGTTAACCAACATGACCGCTATTAACCAGGTCAGCGAGCTTATCGTATTATGTATAATTGGTGCGTTACATCCACTGACTATGGGTCACTCCAGAGTGAAATTGGTCGAGGCGGATGGCCGTGGTTTCCGATGCACTCTCCTCACCGATAAGCCAAAATGATCTGGCTGCTGGCTACAAAGTTTAAATGACTGATTGACTTTTCAAGTAAAGTCACCGAAACGAATGTGTTCATTAAGTCGTACGTACGTATATACATACAAACATAGTAATAAGGTCTTTCTGAGAAGAAAAAGTTTTCGAGAGGGAATGACAAATGATAATTAATGTAAAATTTCGAAGGATGGTCTAATACATTTCGAAATGTACCACTGAAAAGACTTAATTGAAGTAACCGATTGTGTTCATTTCCAGTGCAAATACTTCAACGTAGTAGCATTTAGTAATTCCCTGCTATCACCTCACTCTTCGATCATTCAAATATAATAAACTTTTTATACTCAACCATTATTTTACAAGTTGCGAGTTGCAACTTTATGTCATGTTGTATTAAGTCGTGTGAAATGTTAAATACTGTAACAGTGAAAAATATAATAATTACTGGTAGTTTTAACCCAATAACTTCAGTGTAGACTAAATTACATATGTATAATTAGCCAATAATATTTAAGGACATATTCAAATTTTGACTCTGAACCGATTATTACGCAAGTTGGCGTAGCGTGTATAACTCTAATCTGCAACTTTGGGATTCACGTCAATTAGTGGACGAATGTTACGCGAAGCAAACGACTTGGTTGGCGAAACAAGCCAAGAAAGGTAAGCAATCAATTTTTACTCGCCTAGATTTCGAATATTTTTCTCGGTTGTGCACTTATGACTTTTGACGGCAGCTAACTTGTATTTAACTGTCCGTTTTGATCGTACCCACTATATACTATGCCTACTTTGAGCTGTGGATAGCTGTGATTGCTACTGAAACTAAAGACATTCGTTGAAACGTTTTTACTTTCGATTGACATAACTACAACATGAGTTCACTGAACTAATGTAATGTAAACAAAAATGACATTTGCTAATTACTGCTCACTGTGAGTCACAGAATCGGTGCATAAGAATCAAAACATTCAATCCTGTGGCATTTTTCTTTTATGCAATTATATTCGTGATGAACTAGCAACATTACTATATAGCTACATTTCATTACGCTGCCCAATCCTTATTATTATTGTGAGCTACATTACATGAAATCGTATCCGTTCGCAATGCTATTCATTATTTGTACAGTAATTATAAAAATTGATTCCTTTGATTCATTTATGTATCTGCGTAAAAGTGTCATGTAGTGGTGTATGGTTGAATATACAGTAGTTCATTTTATTATGGCATGTGAAGAAATTTGAAATGCCAATTAAGAACGAAAGCGCTCAAATTTCATAGTCGTTTGTTTGTTTGTATTCAGATGTTTACTTTGCATTTTTGTCTGATAAGATCTCTGTAACATTAGAAGATAGGGAAGTTGGTTTGCTTTATATGAACGTGATATTGCGAACTGGAGTCTAATGCTTGTGTAGGTTTTGTAAGACTCAAATATCATTGGTACCTACGTATTTAATTAATTAACTGGAAGCCGAAAAGTATTTTGATTGACTAAGTATTATTGAATGCACATACATCTTGCAAAAATGTGACTTCTTTTAGGAGATATTTTTTGTATGAAACTCCTAGGATAGTGGGAATTGTTTTTTCTTTGCTGATAAGTTTCATATATGAGGAATAATATTTCCGATACTTGTAATTAGGAGGTAGGTAATAATAGTTTATAATCATAATTGTGTGACAATAATTATTCTCCTATGTGAACGTTTTGTATTTTGTGTTACCCAAGGTAGACATCCATACATAGTTGTGCCTGAAAAGTACGTAAATACCTCATAGATTTAAAAGTTGCTCCATCATTCCTAGTACTGGTGCTGTAAGTGACAGGCATATCTGCGTACAACCAGGAATCTTGGAAGATCGTTTTTGGGTGCAATAAAAGGAGTCGTGGGCAAGGAATAGTTTTTTCTTTGTGCTGCATCTTGTATGAGGATGTATAGGGAGCAGATGAAAGGATGGATGACTAGATCTGCTGAGCTTGAAATGGAGGGAGACGATGAGGATGCGTACAAAAAACTGGCCAAGCTATCACGTATCTCCCCTACTATTAACTAGTAGTTGGGTTTTGTGTGCGTTGCGATGTCGGTGATTTATACGTGGAACGCATGAAACTCAGGACATAATAGACGCGTACATGGAACAGAAACCTCCGAATCAGGAAAAAATGCTCGTCTAAAGGACAGTATTTAAATGCATACATAGATAACCGTCCAACATACAACGCTTAGGATTTTGGATTTCCCTATCCTCCAAATCTTGGTCCTGGTATTTTAACTTTGTATCCGTCTGTTTTTTTCGAGTCCCATAGAAACCTCCCACCTCCTCCGGACACGACAAAACAGCGTATGTAAAACTTTAATTATGTACCTTTAGTTACTCATTCCTAAATGTAACGTTATCATGAAGGTGTTGCCACAATAAAAATGCACTCTCCCAGTCATCACACTGCACTATAACCTGAGTAACCAAATGGTAACTTTACGTGCTTTGATGATACCATATTTGAACTGAATGCCTAAATAGGCATTCCATTGGGCAAGAGGAAAGACAAAAATTTAGGTTACAATAGAATTGAACAGATTTTTTCTTCATCCTGCGATTAACGACATGTAAACATGTATTGTATACGGAAAGAAAAATTTCTTTAAAAATCAGTTTTCTCAAATGTCATTGGTTCTTGGGTCAATAATGTAAGCCATGTCAAGGTATGAAATATTTCCTACAAATGGAACAAAAATAGCATTGAATATACTATGTATTGAACATACACTCAATATCCTTTTTGCATGCTAAAGAATATGGTTGAAAAAGCAAATATTCTGCAATTTTAAAAATTATGAAAGAAAAAGAGATATGAATGACCCAAGTTCTATTGAATAATCATATCCAGCATTGGTTGCACAAGGCGCGGAGATTTTACGTTGTAGCCAACCTAGTACCTAGTATGTTCATTTTTTTAAAGTACAGATGATTTTCTGAACTAAAACTAAACTTTCTTGTTTTTTTAAATGATGCTATCGTAGAAATGTTTCAAAAAATCGTCTGCACTTGAAAACAACAAACAGGTACCTAGGTACTTGTACTTTACCTAGATTGTTGCTAATAAGTTTCCAGCTACAAGTACGCACATAGGTATGCACGTTAATACTTCACATTTGAAATTCAGTTTCACACAGTGGAGTGAGTTTGCAAAAAGAACCTTCAAACGAAGTAAAACAATAAAAAGCAAGGCCACGACACTCCATTTCAATGCTAGATGAAAGTGAAGGCGATTGGGATTCGTGCGAAATACTTGTTGTTTTTTATATGCGTACCACTATAAGCTGTAGGTAATGATTACTGACCAATATAGTCGATTGTGACCCCAATCGGCATACTTACGTCTAAGTCTGTGCTGTATTGATAAGTTAACATTATTGTGTAAAAGAATCTCATTTAAACGGATAATTATTTTCATGAGAGTTCAGTAGGGCTTTATTTGCTTCGCTACATTTGAATGTACTTTCTTTCGGACATGATCTGGTGTAGTTGCAGTCTGATGAAATTTTAATTTCTCATCTATCTATTGTTTAAATTAGGTGTATAAACTTTGTAACTGCATAATTATTTGGAGTTCCCTAATGCTAGTGCCCAAGATTGCAAACGTGGCGTCCAAAGTGCTTCAAAGATAGATTATTTAGGTATGTCTATCATGGAGTTATTGTACCATTGTATCATTCTACAGTTTCAACCAATACTTTCAGCAATTTTAA
>JAAXYX010005106.1:0-11347 GCA_036851915.1 Ptenothrix huangshanensis | reverse complement strand
TGATAAAACAAAGGGGATTTAAAATCAATCTCAAGGATAGGAGTTAAGATCTAACATAAAGAATCTTTTCTGAAACTCATGCGAAGTGACATGTATCTTAAAGGCCTAGATGCGTTTTGGATGCATACATGGTTAAAATAAAGACGGGAGTTTTTGGAGTGTAGGTACGTGGGTATGCAGGTGTGGTGGAAGCAGAAGCAAGGAAGGTGGGTAGTAGGTAAGAGGTACTTGGAGGAAATGGCGGATTTCTGTTTGATAGGTATACACGGTGGGCGAATGTAATGTACCTAACTGCACTTAGAGCAGAATGGCTGGAAGATGTAGATTTACTACAAGTACTTGGGTTGGGGTTTGGGAAGTTAGTGCTAAAGTAGTATGGCATGTAACTACCGGTGGTAAACGACGATGGGAAATCTGTATGTCATGATTGCGGTTTGGGCTAATCCGATTATTGCTGTCAATGTCATACGTCAATACAGACAAACTAGTGTACAAGAAATTTGGAATGTGCCAGTCTATTTAACCGCAATGTAGAATGTACATCTTGCTGTACTCCTTGAGGAGTACATGAAGAAGCGATAACCATAATAAAAAATAGATGTTGGAAGAAGAATAGGCTGGAAAGGGCTAAAGAGGTTAATATTTTATGTATCTATCTTGGTGGAAACTTTTGTACATTATTTATTTCGGGTGCGTGTGCCCATAACGTGGTGAGGAAGAGGAGTCTCGTTGACTCGGTAGGAGATGTGTGACGATACAATAACATATTGTCGAGTTAATGCAGGATTCTCCGATCAAAGCACCATGCTGTTTAAATTTTCACGAGCCGCCTTGCTTCAGCAGACGTTCAGAGTGCAGAATGTCAAGACTTACTTTTCATACTGTCAAGTTTAAGTTTAGTTTGAATTATAATTCGACTCTGGCTTCCATCTACACCTACAGATTATCTCGTCGACTATCCCGACCTTTGTGGATACACTGTATGTATGTAGGTATGTATGTACATGTGTAGATAGGTACCTACGTGGAGGATGTGGATGTCGAACGTCGTCTCCGCCATCCATGTCCATGTCCATGTCCATGTCCATGTAATGTAGTACAAGAGGAGAAGTTACAAGTCACAAGGAGGAGGATGATGTCGGCGGGACATTTTACATGGACATGGAAATGCAAACAGTTTATGGTTTTTCTATGATTATATTCACGAGTGGTCAGTGAGACGGTAGTAATGTGCTCCAGCATCCTCAATGAACTGCAAGAGACAGGCAGGCGAGAGACGATACTGTCCGACATAACATGGTACGAGCCAGATAAGAAGTGAGTCTCTGTCTCCAAAGTAAGTACGGAGAGAAACGTGGAGATATTTACTCTAGCCTTCCGCCTTCCGCCAACCCATCACTCTCAGCTCGAGCTAGTGCCATAATCAACATGGACAGGGAAGCTTACACTCTACCCACAATTCCAACTTATCGTTAGATACGTTTCAGTAGAACTTGTTCGCAGTATGGCAATGACACAATCAGTGATGGCACTTATCATCACCACTATCGTTTGGCAGCCAAGCAGTTTTCAGAATTATACAACAACAAAGTTTTCCATATTCTTCCAACTACTTGGCAAAAAGAAAAACGTCTGTTCCCATTCCAGGAAAAGGAGCAATCATCAAAAAAAAGTCTTAAGTAATTACGCTACAATTTCGTTTTTGGAAAATTTTGAAGGCGGAAAACATGGCTGCCTTCACGACCATAGCGTTCAATATCTTTTCAGAATTTTTAAGAGGAAACGAGTGTAACGGGAAAAATACGAACTGAAACCGTGGGAAAAATGCCTTTAGGATGCGGTATGCTCGAGAGAAAAGTCTCACGCTCTGTCGAGCCACATCGTCTCGAATTCGAATTCGAACAGCAGTAGCAAGTAGTGTAGAATGTAGTAGGTACCTAGTATTTGTAGCAATGTTCCAAGCCGTCCAGTCTTTCTATCCCTATATGTAGCATAGCATAGCATAGCATAGCATAGCACAGCACAGCATAGATCCGTACAAGTGTGTTCAATTGCATCACAGTATTCTTTGGCCTCAAAGGAAAGACAAAATTTAGAGAATGAAACACTGCTCCCGCTCACTGCTCCCTGCCAATATGCTCTGCTAGGATAGAGTATTCCCTTAAAGCTGAGCTGAGCTGAAATTGCACCAGAGGAAAAAAAAGATTTTGTCTGCACGAATAAAAATTTCAAGTACTTTCTACTATTTGGCTCGGGGAAAAAGTATCAAGTAATGGGTGAAAGTTATTGCGTGAAACAAATGCATGTGTTATGTTTTACTTCTCCTCTGAACGACTGAACATTGAACACTGAACGCTGAACACATCATTCTGATTTAATTCATCTGCTTCCCTCCGTTTGTATGTATTTGTGTGTGTGTGTGTGTGTGTGTTTGAGTGAGTGAGTGTGTAGTCCAAAACGAGTCAGCAGTCACCATTCACCATTCAATTTCATCCCATTCCTTTTCGTTGTACTCGCAAGTGCACAGTGCACACATTGATTCACATGGCCATATGTAAATCACTTTATTATTCTCAATTTACATACACGAACGTAATTTACGTTCCCTCCATACTACTAATCATATTCGCACTCGTACACACTCATTCATTCGTGCACATCTACAGGTGAAGAATGAAACTCGATTTAAATAAACGATCATTCCGGAGTCAGAATCAGAATGAGAATCAGTATCAGAATCAAAACCTTCCTTTCACTCATACCTCGAGACTACCTAATTATTTTTATGAATCACTGAACAGAATTCCTAAAATTTTGATCTGCGAACCAATTCATTTTTAACGTCTGCCTTTCTCATACTGCTTTTGATGCAGGAAATTCTTACTTAAACCAGAGTGACATCGCTCACATATCATTGCAGCCGAAACGAAACCAAAACCCAGAGTGCGGTGGGAGTGTGTGGAAGCATGCTTTCACTGCACCGCACATTGCCCTGGCCTAGACGATGAACAGGAAATGTAGAAGTTATAGTAAATAGGCACAGTAAAATAGATCATGCTAATCCGATTGGGGGTAGAAAAATATTCTTTTGAGCTAAAATGAAATTTTAAGAGTATAAAAGGAAACTTATCTACTCTATGGAAATTGAGGAGGAATAGCTCCAACTCTGGTAATATTTGCACACTTATCGATGGGCGTATACTCTCTCGTTCTGGATTTCGTTATATGTAGGTACAGATATGCGGTAGTCGGTAGGGATACTCACGTTCACCTTTCCACAGTCTGTAGATTCGATATGGAAAGTGGTTTCGAATTTTTTCTCCCAGTATACATACAAAACAAGGTGGAAAATGGTATCAGTTATCTCTTTCGGAGAGTCAAAGCTAAAGTCAAAGTCAGAGCTAGAAGCAGAGAGAGAGAGAGAGAGAGAGAGAGCCAGCGCCAGAGCCAGAACCTGAACCTGAACTAAAGCCAGAACCAGAACGATCCACAGCCAGAAGCTGGAGGATGGATTGTGTACTTTGCAAAATTTTATTCTACTTTATGCAAACTTGGAATTTTTTTACTCTATCCTTCAAATTGATTCAAGTTCACATGTGTGTATGGGGAAGAGTATAGTCAGAAATGGTTGGATACATACAATGCATATCTACATACATATTGGTGACTGGTTGGGCTGCGAAGGTAAATGTAAAAGATTAAACTTGAGTGTGTTGAGAAGACTTTTTTGTGGATTCTGGAACGAAGGGAAAAATCGAACACTGTATTAAATTTATTTTGGTGGCAATCATCAATCAATATGAGAACTTAACTGGATTCAATCAGCGACACCTTCGTGAATATAAATGACATTTTCAATTTATGACTTACGTGGCAAGGCGACGAAGGCAAAGAGGCAGGAGGAAACTAAAACACGTACGGACATTTCCACGTGTACGAACCAACCTCTTTCCCCCCGATCCTCTGTTCCATCCTGTGGCTTTTTGAATTCATCCAAATTGACGAATTCAACGAGAGCTCGAGTGTGTACTAGAACTTTATAGCGGAAGATGGTACAAATATAATAATACTAATAATAATACATCACCGTTAGTACCCCGCTCAGTTTTCGGAATTCAGTTAAAAAATGTGACGCGTTTCGGTTGTACATGGAAGAACAACTGTCTGTCCTCTAGCAGCACTGGTTCTAGTTCTAGTTCCATTTGTTTACTGCATACAATTTCGGTCTGAATACGCTCTCGGTGATGTCGGATGTGAGCTAGCGATGTAACATGAATCAATGACTTTCTCTCTGTTTTATAACGATAAATTTTCAAAGTGTTGGCACGATAGTATTACACAATGTCGTTATTCATAATTAATGAATATTTATGACGCTCGAGCACATGAACATCATAGTTTCACCTTCCGACCGAACTAAACTGTTAACTTTTTGTTCATAACTGTAATAGAAAACTGAACTATCGGAGAGGATATTGGGCATCGTTTGTGGGTCGTCTTTAAGTTAATCACATGTTTGCTGTCGTGCAGTAACAGTCAGTTCCGCCACCACGGAGGGTAGCTACATGTCAGGAATTGTTAAAAACTCGTGATTTCTGTTCCTCTTTCTGGGCTATGTGTATGAATAATATTGTTATTCCTCACATTACTTATTTACCATCAACTTTCCCTTAGCTATATAACAACAAGTGTACATATAATCCTATGACTCCGTTAAGGCTCGAAACATTAATTGAATCTGCTTTCCAAGTACGCTGGCTAGGTGGAAAATGAAAATACAATGTGTGAGGACAGGAAAAGGAACAACGACAGTGACAGCGGTATCTTTATAGACTTTGCAGTCAAGTACCTATCCAGAAACGCTTCCCATACTTTTCACATTCATGTCGAGACCAAAGGCTAAATTTCTCGACTTTTAGACACTAACTTTTTTTCATATACGAAACACATGAACGCATTAAATATTATGAATAATAATAGTAATAATAATAATAATAATAATAATAATAATATTCTAATTATTCAAACGCTGTGCAAGTGAAAGACTCCGAGAATGTCACTTCAAATTCCAGACAGCTATGTCTAGGTGCACCACCACTTCCTTCCTTATTACTCTTAAAATTCAAAAGACTCAAAAGTGAAAGCTACTCATTTTTTCCCCAGTCATGTCAATTTTTTACAGTCTACACATGCCTACCTACTTTGACATTTTGGATGATAATGAGAACACATTCCCTCACACTATGGAATTCCAACAGCTAAAAAAATTACTAGAAAAAGATTTCGTTCACTTCGTACTTTACTGCACTACCTCATAGTTTTACCAAGGAAGTATATAAACGTCTATACTAACTCCTATACAGATTTTATGTAATTGAAGACCTTTGAAAACATTTTTATTTTTTGTGCTATGGTATGACGTGCTATGGCTGTCAATGTTTTCAGCATTCTACACTTTTCTGCATACATTTCACCTTTTCTTTTTACAATCGATTTGTTTTCATTTTCTGCGTGTTTCNTTCTGCGTGTTTCCCATCTACAGTATCTTTGCCATGCCATGTGCACTTCCTGTCAATGTTTCTGTTAATGTACCAAATCAAAAATGAGAATGTGGTATGACAAGGATTCAACGCTGACATGTTCCAGAATCCAACTCCAGCAATCCTTCTAGAAAATTATTTCAGTCTAGAAGAAATACTCCAGTTTCTGCTCCGCACATGTGGTTGGTGCATGGTGTCTGTCTGTCTACCCTGCTTCAGTTCAAGTCCGGGCCCTAGTCCTAGTCCTAGTCCTAGTCCTGGCTCTAGCTCTGGCCCTAGTCCTAAGTCCTAGTCCTAGTCCTATTTGTAGTCCTGGTCTAGTCCCAGCTTCAGCTTCAGCTTCAGTTTCAGTTTCAGTTGTAGTTCCAGCTGGATTTCCATTTCGGTGAAGTATCGATATTGAAGAAGTTGACTTTGTCTGGAACTTTTGAACAATGGCGAAATAGTCATGCCTGAATTGCTGTCAAAAGAAACATTTTAGATTGTGTGTAAACATGCGAACATCCACGTAGGCGAAAAATCCTGGAAAACAAGCATTTTTTCGTTTCCCAATATACTCTCGTCAGTCCACGTTGTATTTGCAATTTATGTGTATACCTATGTACCTCCTTCTATACTTGCTTGTGTATGTAGATTTGTCGGAAATATTTTTGTTTAGCATTCAGTCTCAGTTTGATTTCCAAGGTGTACACAATATTCCTCAATGGCTTTTTGATTTAGATATTCTACATTCACTCTTCAATGATCATCTGAAAAAAAATCTCTCTTATTCTTTCTTCTTGAGGGATCTTGTGTTTTGATGAGGAACCAAAGCAAAACTATACACCCAGATCTAAAACAAGTATTGACTTTCGACTTTCGACTTTATGCTCCTTTATACCTACTGCAATCGTTTTCCAGCTTTTAATATTTTTTAGTTTTCTCTCTTCAGTTATACTTTCGATTCTGCTGATACACCCACTACACTGCACTGTCTGCTCTGTTCTGTTCTGTTCTGCTCTGTTCTGTGGTTTTTTGGTCTCCAAATGATTTAGTGAACAAGTCAATGACTTTTCACTTCCTAAATATTACAGTGGGAAGCACTCTTCCTTAAGTCCCTCCTATTGTCTGCTTTCACGGAGTCTAGTTTAATAATTTTCCATACAAACCCTTGAGTTTTCATGGTTGTTCCAATCAAAATCCTAATTCAAAAAATAACTCGTTTATGCTCAAGTACATGCTTGAAGTGCTTAGCCAAAAATAGAGGGATGATGAATGCAAACATTATGCAGGAAATGTGAATGTAAATCGAATGGAAAATAACTAGTTTAAAAGTTAAAAATTGGATCGACTTTAAGCACAAAGGTTGAAGAGTGCTGTGCTGAAGGCAGTTATACACATGTTTATGCCTATGATTTGACTGAAGTGAAAATGTTTCGTTCAACCGCAAATCAAATCGTGCAACCAAATCTACTTTTTAATAGCATTTAAAGTGGCACAGCTTATACTTATAGTTTATTACATATACTGGCTGAAAAGAAGTGGTGAAGATGCAATTGGGGTTCCTTCATGTTCGTAAGCGCACGATTCATTAGTGTAAGTTCCCTTTTACCTTCAACATTATTACGAAAATCTTGGATTCAATATTGAGACTTTGAAATATGCATGTATCTAATTATCAAAATTTGCAGTATCATCCATTCTTACTTCGCAACTGGTATCGACCATAGGACGAAATCCGTGAGGAAAGTACATCTACGGAAGGAAAGGAAGTTGGAGATTAAAAATGAATGGGAAATAGAGATCATCAACACCGTTCACAATTTGTTTCTAAAAGCATAAGTACTCATCATTTAACCATTATGTGATACGTTGAGTTGGGGTAGTGGTAGAGTATAGGTGTGTGGTTCCATTTACATAGGTGACTGTGACTGCGACTGTGACTATGAATGTGGCTGTGGAGATGCGACTAATCATCAAATTGTTTTCATTCAGCTCCTGCATACAAATTCTAACGCATTCATCTCAAGTGTAATTATGTACCTGTGAGCTCCGTGCATGTGGAGTTTTGATCTTGATTCCTCAAGTTATGCTTTCATTATACAATGTCACTTTCACTGACGCTCCCAACCGTCATCCACAATCCACATTCACCATTGTCTGTAGTAAACAAGGTACATCATGTTAATTTGTTTTGCATACATTACATACGAAGCGTTGTGAAACAAGGAGGAAGCGTGTGAAGGAATCCTCTGGCTCTGGTTCTGGCTCTGGAGCTGGTTCTGGATTCTGGTCCTGGTTCTGGTTCTGGCTCTGGTTCTGGTTCTGGTTCTGGTTCTGGCTCTGGCTCTGGTTCTGGTCTGGCTCTGGCTCTGGTTGTGGGCATGGCTATGGCGATGGCTCTGTGACTGTGCAAGTCTCGACTGTACTGTACAATCGCATACTCACAGTTTGTGTTGACTCGCTCAAAATAAACACATGCATATTCATAAGCTGATTTAATTGGGATATTCTCACCTTTCTGAGGATAAATAATAAAGTGCTCTTGACTTGAGTGTGAAGTGGAAACACGTCCTCCTTTCTTTACATTGTTATTGTCAAACATTTTTAGTGATAAATTAATCTTGTACAAGGCTTACGTAGGAAGCTCCGGTCGTCTTCAATCTACAAGTCACCGTTGCATTCAGCAACGAGGAGATGTACACTGCACTGCAGGTATAATTATAGGTAGGTAGTGTAGGTAGTGTAGGTACTTGGTTTGGCAAGTACGCATCACTTGTAATCCTTATCTGCATAGAATTTACAGCCTAGCGAGTGGAAAGCATTGAAATTATTAAATTTCTGAAATATGTAAATTATCTTTTCCCATCCTACGGGGCCGAGACTGTTAAGTGTAAAACATCAAAGCCATTTCTCCATTTATGTGACTATCGAAAGCCTGCAGTCAGAAGAGAATTACAGTCTGACTCATCTTTGGCAACCTGTGCTGTGTAGGTACTCAAGTATCAAAGTATAAGGTGTGCACTCAGCTGTGGTTCTGGGTGTGCTGAGCTGAACAATGAGAACGACGAGAAATGAAAACAGGGCTTGAATTTGAAAAAAAATCGAGAATATTCTCATTAAGGAATATGTACGTGACGTCGTGAGTATATTTATGCGTCCGTCCGAGTACCTGGGAGGAGGGAAGTAAGTACCTTTACACCGTATTTATTACACTTATGGTTGTCTAATCATTCAAACTCAGTGATTATCCTGAGAGAATCAGCCGTGGCAATATGGAGTAGGTGTGCAGTAGGCAGTCCAAGCTCAAGTTTGTGCACTAATCGGGAGAAGACTTGAGCAAGAGGTTCTTGTGGCGTAAAGTAGATAAGCATTTGCTAGTGAGGTTCGGCGCTCGGCCTCAGCCGGGGAGCGCTACTTTCGTATGAAAAGCATGGAGTAGAAGCTGAATTTATAATGCACTTAGCTTTCATATATGACCGTATGTATCGCACCGTGACCGGCTGATGTGTGATGGCATGTGGGGCTATGCCATGCCATACGCTTTTACTCTTCGCTTCCTCTACAGATACACTGTATACTGTACAGAGGGAATCGATAAAAATGTGTGGTCATCCGGAGCTCATGGGAATATTAACCAGATACGCGATAGCGAGATCTTCGGCTTCATTCCACTCTGGAACAGCCTATCTATGTATGTATGTAGCTTGGTGCACTGTGCTGTAGCTATTTTGGGAATTGATTTCATATTTTAGATGCACATTGAGAGCTCCCACAGTGCGAACACGGCTAACAGGAGGAGAGGAAAGAGGAAAGCTGAAGGAACATGACCAGAGAATTCATCGACATCCAAGATTTTATCATGATTGGGGAATCGTGAATCAGAAACGGTCATGTTTTATAAAATGCTCGGAAAAACTTTCCCCATCGAGAAGCATGTGACTTTAATCATGTGGACTGTGGGATTCGTGGATGGGATGCAAAACCACAATTTTGCCTTTTTTAATGTAATTACTTCCTGGATACTTTCCATCTCATGAGAGTCACTACGACTACACATTCAACCAATCATTTGGTCCATTTGCTCCGGCCCAACTACAGAATAAGTAGGTTTGTTGACAGTTTCGACACAATAAGCACATAATCCAGTCGACTATAAAACCTTGACGGATACACTAATACTTAAATCAAGTCGTGTGTTCATAAACTATACAGTACCACCTGCCACCGTCATAAATCCTCGGTTTACAAGAAATATTGCAGTAAAATAGCGAAGGAAATCATTATTGTTCTCCATTTTTCGAGGGAACGCCGTGTCGGTCAGTCGGAAAGAGTTGTGAGGTAAGGGTGTAGGTATGTAGGTAGTCTCTGACTCTGAATCTCATCACTAGTCTAACTAGCTCTGTATGTAGTTTCCGCATTATTGGCACTGGATCTTTTCTAAGCCATTGCTCCTGAGAGCTCATAAATAGGATATGTTTTAGCATGATTTCATTTGGAATGCAGAACTCGCATTCCTCCTAAAAGTTCCACTGGGACTTTAATTTTTCTCCTAGCACAGATCTATACATAGTCGGGATAACCAAAAATCGCTACATTAGCATAACACACTTTTTACATTTCTATTTACTCTCCGGGTCAAAACACACATATTTGATCAATATAAATTCATTTCATTAATAACTTTTTGGTATTGCTGACAGCACGATCTCAAATACATACTTGACATCCACATAATCAGATTTCTTCAAAACATTATTGACGCAAGGGAACACTTATTGTTGGAGTACTGGAATTTCACTCAAGTTGCTCCGAGTAGAAGACGACTGCACAGTGAAATGTTCAAACCTTAAAAGTGCATTACATCCTGCTACCATACAATGTCTATATACCTTTGTGCTTTGTAGTCCGACTATACTATCAACCGATACCGTAGACTGTAGACAGTGTCTACATTAGCCTTTATAGGAGCGGACCTAGTAATTGTTCCGACTTTTAGAAAAGACCGTGGATGTGTGTATGTATGTATGTGTATGTATAGGTAGGTACATAAGTAGGTAGGTGGTCGTGGTCGGTATGCACGTAAAAGATGTGTGTCAATAAGAATTTAGGCAGGTTTATCCATCTACAAAGAGCGTACGGTTATGTAAGTACACTTTGTCGAGATGACTTTTTTGTGAAGGCACGGGTAACAGTAGTAAGCGTACGAGTTGGAAAAACTTATTTCTGTGAAGACATTTTATTCGATCCGTTCAACTAAATCCACTTGTCAGCAAAAGTGTCTGTACTGATTTGTTTAACTAGCTCGAGCTAGAGGAACCATTGCGTATTTTTTAGTATTTTTGGTATTTTCAGTATTTCCAGTATTTCCAGTTTTTCCAGTATTTCCAGTATTTTCGGTATTTTGTCTAGACGAACATTATTTCCTCCGCCGAATTTTCAAAGCCCATGGGATTCCAAAAGCCACACAAATTTCCTAGAGGTCACTACGCTTCACATTATAACAATAACTTCTTTTGGACGCCATTCTTAAGCCTCTGGGTCTTGCCTTTCCTTGTCCACAGGGATTCAAGGAGCGTTGAGAGTAATATCCACGTTTCGATACTGATGTACTTGCAGTGTATATATCTATGTGTACATATGTCAGTTCATATTTTTACCCCTACTCTGATCGCCATAGAAACCCACAAAGAAGTTGGCTATTTTTTATGTACATACCTAGATACAATAAGCATAAGCTTTTGCTCTGGGCCATAACCATATAGCGACTATATAGGTAGGTACATACCTACCTAGTCTAAATTACGAGATGCAGCTTGACGCTTAAT
>JAAXYX010005105.1:0-11347 GCA_036851915.1 Ptenothrix huangshanensis | reverse complement strand
TACTGTGAAAATCGAGCCAGCTTTGCCGCGGAGCTGGATTGGTTTTTTACAAACCAAATAACATGCCACCATACGGTGACGTCACAGCCGAGGAACCGATTGCAAATTACATCTGCAAAAATGCTGTTGGGTGTACGTAATAAACTTTATTACCTTGGTTCAGTCTGAACACTTGGACTTAAAGTTCTTCAACTAATACTTATAACCTAAACTGTATGATAAAAAATGCGATAATAGTAATCTACACGCTAAAAAATTGACAAACATCAACCGGACATCTATTATTTTCTAAAATAAATTACTATTAATATCAGAAAAAACATCAATAGCAAAACCTATTAAATAAATCAAGTTTTTTTGTTACTAATTTACCGAGCCCCACTATTAATATTAATGTGGACAATATTGATCTCAATTTACAGTTTGTCCTGTTAAAATCAATCGATTAAAGTTAATGGAATTTCTATTAAAAGTAAGGGAAACTTTTTTTAAACCTAATAGAATTTTCTATTAGGGTAGGATCACCTAATTGTGATATTCGCCTCATTGCGAACATTTGAGATTAAGGTGTGAAAACAAGCGAATAGGATTTCAGTGCTGCCGTATTTTTAGTTTACGTACAATAGAGAGTCTTGGGTACAATTACCAACCAGAATGTTTTATAAACGTAAGTTCTAGAGCAGTCAGTACTTACGCCGCCAAAACTTTTTGAATTGGCCGATGGATTCGATTCAATTCATGATGTTATTGCTTGTCCCAGAGAAAGGCAATTTACGCAATTGTCAATTAGTAAAGTAAATGAAATTGCACCCTAGTGGTGACAAGCATTATCCGATTTTGATTTCTCTCTACACTGTACCACTGAGGAGCATAAGTGTCGAATTTTTACTGCACGTCAACTAGTTGTAATTAAATGTTTGCCCTAATTGTGATCGCCAGCAAAGTGTAATCAAATCATGTTTAGGTATCTGTGACTGGTTTATAATGTTAAATTTTATTGTTTCAGCTAACGAAACACTCATTTAAAGCACAAGTAGTAAATGAATACGGGCAAAGAATGTAGTTCTGCTTATCCAATAATTGTGATCATTTGAATTACGACCCAACTACTGATTATTACTGAAATTTCTCTAAGAGGTATAAATGACATCAGCTTGTTTACCGTAAAACTTCCAATTATTCCCCGCCTCAAATAACTCCCTGCCTCTGATAATTCCCGGTGCAAAGAGATAGGATAAGAAATAATTCCCCGCCTAAAATAATTCCCCGGTATATTAATATTAGCTTCCACACATTCTATAATCCAACGCTACTATTATTAGTAGCGTTGGACTAGTTGCATCTTAATCTGATTGGATGATCACGAAAGACAACACTTTTTACAAAAAAGGAGGAAATATGAAGCAGTTAGAATATTGGACTAGTAAATTCCAAAGGTCATACGTCATATTTCGTTATATCTAAGGCAGTTCAATTTTTATAACGAAAAGGACAGGATAAACTATTGAGATTATTAATAATTCCCCTCCTCTAATAACTCCCGGGCCTCTAATAATTCCCGGGTCAGAAAAGCTGCTCAGCAAATAATTACCCGGAGAATTATTGGAAGCTTTACGGTAATTATGAATTTAAAACTGTCTATGTGAATTGCTTTGCGCAGATTAAGCCAAAAATGCATACAATCATCGTTGATCACAATTTCCAGCTGTTGTGTGACTGAGACCAATTTCTGATAGAGTCATTCAATCCCATCTTGTAAAGGTAGTTGGTTGTAGAATTCGAAGCGGGTTTGTCTTAAATGTACAAAAACGTATTTAGTATTTAATTTCGTTACTACATTTCCGAAACTATGCTGCAAACGACTTATTGATCACAATTAGGTGATTCTATCCTACCTAATAAGTGTATAATAGATACACCTATTAAAATTAATTGGTTCTCCAGTAAAATGTTGTGTAACAGAATTTACCGTAAAAATCATGTTCATCAATGTTCACTATTGTTTTTCCATTTTAATAGTAATGCCAGTAGAAATCCATTTTACCAGATTTCCGTTGACAACGCTAAAAACTAGCCCGAAATGAATAGAGTTTTTATTTTCTAATAGATATCGCTATAACAAAAACATCAACAGAGGAACCTATTACATTCGGAAATAGTTTTAAATGTTTAGTGTTTACCAGCCGCCTCTATTAAAATCTAAGGTAGACGTACTTTCATTTAAATTTTATTTGGTTTACATTGTACCTTTTACTATAAATATGCCTATTAATAAAACATATGATTAAATGTAAATATGAGCAAAGAAGTTTGTACGTTAATTACATATCGTCGGTTAAGAGGCAAAAATTCGCATTTCCTATTAAATTTAATAGGAAATGCGCCCTTTTGCCTCTTAGGAGACGATATGCTACTAGATTATTATACTGTATGAGTAATAGCTCAAATATACGTTAACNCGGTTAAGAGGCAAAAATTCGCATTTCCTATTAAATTTAATAGGAAATGCGCCCTTTTGCCTCTTAGGAGACGATATGCTACTAGATTATTATACTGTATGAGTAATAGCTCAAATATACGTTAACGTAATTAGCCATACGTATTGACTTTTTCACCCAAGGTTGTTGATAGGCGATAAATTATCAAGACGTAAAAAACTAACTGCGCAATACAAGGTCTGAGACCAAAGAAAAACCTTGAAGGCTATTTAGTCTAACAAAATCGACGTACTGACTATCTTTAAAAACAGAATTATTAATTTTAGTGTTAAAATATCCAGTTCATGGTAAGAATTACAAATATTGTTTTTAATGGGTTGGGTAATTGCACTAATTACAATAGTTATAGTTCCGCTGGCAAAGCTTAATGCTGAACCACGAAATTTGCACGGAAGATGTGCTATAAGAATCAACGAAATTTTCCTCAGTCAGACCACGAGCTCCTACATCGAACTTGCTAAGGTTTGCCCAGAAAAAAACAGATTTCATGAAGGAAAAAAACTGACGGGTTTTGCAATAATAATTTTAAAGGCTGTGAACAAACAATTTCGTTGCAAATACACCCATAAACTTAACGCTGCTGTTTTACAACGCCCGGTCATTGAACAAGGTATAAATTGTGAAATACAATTATTCAACCGTGTAGAACACCATAACTGCTCAAGCCAAAAAAAAGTATTTCTAAATTTAAATAGATCGTGGACTTGCTGCAGCTCAACAAGCTGCAAGTCACCGAGGATTAAAAGCCGCTCAAAGTCAAGCAAGGCACTTTCTACCCATTGAAAAACCTACAACCAACACTGAGGTATCAACATCTGTTCGCAGAAAAAGAGACAATGCGGAATTTGAAACGCAAACCAATGCTCGTCTATTCTACGCGGTTGACGTAAGAGAGATTTCCCATTTCGAAAACGGCCTAGAGATTGTGATTTTATTACATATGGATAGTAAGAGCATACGAGAAAGACTGCCGTGTAGGAAAAATCAAATCCTGGACGACGAAGATATTGAAAGCGTCAAAGAATTTACTCATGATCTCCTTATTCTTTATGCAAGCGAAAGCGATGGAACTAGTGACATAGCAACTCAATTTCTTCCAATGGGGGTACGGACATCAGAAGTACAGATAAATCTAATAAAATCGACAACACCAGAAAAAAGTTTTAGCAAATGCGACCTAGTTGTGGACGTATCGAAGCCTTCACAGTTTAAACGTTCTCCTTTGTCAAAGATGCAACCAAATAAATGCCCTAAATTAGCGTCTGTAATAAATCGCAAAATATTACGATTTCCATTCAAATTTCAAGGCGCGCCCTTTGACCCTTCTGCAAAAAAGTTGATTTTGAATCTAGTATATTCTCTAGAATATTATAAAGACGATAAGAAATTGTTCAAACAATCACCCAAAAAACAAGCAGCTGATCTTCTTAACATAGCAGAAACGTCGATTTCCCGTTTCTTTAGACAGCAAAAAGAAAGTACCCTGTCGGCTCCGAAACAAAAAAGGAAAGGATTTTCGAGTGTAATGACACAAATGGATGACTCTAAGCGAGGTAATTTAAAGCCACTTATAATCACTAATATTCTAAACGTCCCAACGACAGTTTATAAGCATTTTTGAACTTTCAGAGTTTCTCTACAAATCAATAACATCATTTTATCGTCAAAATAAAATTGCCACAATACCTCAAATTCACGCGGAATTTCTCAGACTTGTAAAGCATCAAGCTTTAGTTGATCTAGAATTGGCTGGGCCACAAGAGGGTTCCTCCCCTAAATCGAAAGAACTATTTGACTGCTGTTTAGGTACATTTCGAAAAATACTAAAAGCTGAAGGGTACAAATTTGGAAAAATTGCAATGCGGGATTCTGTAATTTTTGAACCCAAAAAAATTTTGTGGCGAAGAAAATACCTAAATCGAATGAAACATAATCGTGAAACTCTGGAATACTCAGTGGCCTATATAGATGAAACTTGGATCGATCCGCACAGTAGGCATAATAAGGGCATAGTAAGGGACAAATACAAAGATTTCCAAGAACGCCGTTCATTTTCATGCCGCACAAACAAAGTTGGAAAAGGCGGTCGCATTTTGGTATTGGCTGCGGGCGGGCGTCAAGGTTTTATCAAGAACTCAAATTTGGTGTGGCAAGTAGCAAAAAAGCAAACATCAGTGGATTATCATGAAAACATGAACCGGCAAGGCTTTGAAAATTGGTTCATAAAATTAATGGATAACGTTGAGAGTGAGCACAAGAAGTACATATTTGTTATGGACAACGGTCAGTATCACACAATAATATTTTGTTATTACTTAATAAATATATATTGTATAATTTGTGGTTTTATTCTTTTTAATTACATCGGGTTTTTATTTTTTTGTAGCACCATACCATACAAGTCTAAGTAAGTAGCAAACGTTCAAATTCCTGTGCACTAAGATGATTTTATATTTTGCTTAAAATGCACTGCTGTGTAATTCTATAAATACTTTGTAGGTGCACCGTTGTCAACTGCAAACAAAGCTGAAATGATAGCATTCTTAAAAAAGGAACAACAAGATTCTGGGCTAGAAATTCCAGAAAATGTAGACAAGCTTCTTTATGTCGAACTCAAACAAATTATACGGAAGATTAAGGAAGATACGCCTAGATACAGGATTGATGACCTAGCAAGATCGAGAGGACATGAGGTAGCCATATGATTATCCATAAATAAATATATTATTATTATATGTAATTCTTACGTAATTTTTTACAGATTGTACGCATTCCGCCTTACAATTGGTAAGAATTTATGCATTCGGTTTTGGTCAAAATAGTGGATAAGAGAAGGCTCAAACTTACTCTTGGCCTATCTGAATTTTGTTCGTAAGTATTGTATAATTATTTCCTCTTTGCAGCGATCTAAATCCCATTGAAGAGGTTCGAAATCTTTTATTTTTGCCTTGTTTTGGATTGCAACGGATGATAAATTGTGGACATAATAAAATCCATCACCATATCCAAAATAAAGATTTAAATTTACTTGTATTCCATTTCTAGTTTTAAGCTTTACAATATCTCAATGTTTAGGTTTGGAAGGATATTAAACATGCTGTACGGAGGAAGAATGAGGACCAAAAAGCGGAGACTATATTGAAACTCGCAATAAACGAATTAAATACATATTCAGTTGACCTTTGGAATCGCCATGTAGATCATATTGAACGGCTTGAACTAGAGTACTATCAAGGCGACCAAGCTTTTGACAACATGCTTGGGATCAACGAAAACTTACAAGTAATAAAAATATTTTGTTGCATAATAAAATATCACTTATTTTACATTTGCTTATGTACGTTAAGGTTGAAGTAAATGCAGCTGAAGGTGATGATGGCTCCCCAAACGAATGCTCTCCAGGATCTGACGACGACACTGATGATTCGAATGAGCAGCAACTGCAGGAATAAGAAGGCTACTAATATACGGCATATAGGTATTTTTGCATAAAACTTTATGCTAAGATGTAAAGAATGAGCAGTAAAATATGATGTAATGAGTCAATGTGAAACTCTATATGTTACATGAGCAGTGGAGAATGTTAGTCTTGGTAGCAATGTATCTTCAGATAGCTTACTATAGTTATAAAATAATAGAAAATGTGAGCTGGATTGCACAATTTATTGATTGTTATCGCTCCGTTAACGAATTAAAGCTAGTTTCAAATTACTTTTACCAATTCAACTGCATCCTGTTGTCTCAATTATCTTACTAAAAATACCCATTTATTTAGTACTTTATACCAGGATCCAGGTAATTACTAGCTGCTTTAGAATTGTGTACTGCATTCAATATTGCCTGCTAAGCAATCACTCATTAATGATTATCTCACACTAATATTCAGCTCTTTGAACAAGCCTCACGAAAGAAATTATTGGGAACAGTCATACAGATTTTGGTACGATTTGGTGCAAACTTTCATTGTTTTCACCATGAGGGGAGTGGCTGTGATTGTAGCACTGGTTTTTTTTATACCTGCAATCAAATCTACTTTGCAGGTCCCCGCTCTCGGGCGCAACAGTGACCTTCTTTATTTTTATAATGCTGAAACGGACACATTTTTTCCCGTTTCAGCACTTACTGACCACATGCCACCCCGGGCAATTATATCTCAAATCAAGGGGAACGTTGAGTGTTCCTCAAGAATTGTCAAAACGTTAGACGATAGGCTGAATTCCATCGGTTTAGATCTAAGATCTAAGATAGATATTATGACAGGATCAGTAGGCATCTCGGGATCTTTTGCTTATGCAAAAGAGACTAGGTTCCAAACCGATACAATATATGGAAATATACATTATAAAAGGACTACAATGTATGAGACTATTCATACTCGTCTTTCTGAACTCCAAGCATTGATTTCCTTATATCCAGCACAGGTTTTGGGGGCAACACATGTTGTAGTTGGTAAGCAAACAATTGTAAATTCGTTTTTATGCAGTAAATTGAAATAAGTTTGTATTTTAAAATGCTTAAAATAATGCTTTCATTCCCATTAAGAATTTACTCGTTTGACGTGCATTTGTTATTTTATAGGTATATCATGGGGTGCAAATTTTATTGTTTCCTATGAATTTCGTACTAATCAGAATTCAGTTAATTCCAAGGCTGAATTTGAACTGGAAGCATCCCTGAGCAAGTTAGCAGCATCAATTGAATTGGGTGCCAAAGGAGCCAACACCACCTCAAATTCAGGATTCTCCAGTGAGGCCGAAATTAAAATATATGGAGATCTTCCCATTCCAACCGTCCCACGAACTTTACACGACGTTGAAGTTCTTCTTCAGAACATACCGAAGATCATGGAATCAACTAGCGATAAAGGTACCCCTCAGTCTTACGATCTTTTAGAAGATGAAAAATTACAACGTATAATTAACCACGACTACTTGCTAAGTGAAATAAAGAACTCAAAAAATATAACAGATTTAGAGAGAAATCCTGACGTTGTAGCGTTAGAGACCCAACTTTTGTTTGTACTTGAACAGGCTGAAAGTACAGAAGAATATGTAAACATGTGGCGATCTCGTATTCAAAGCATTGAAGGCATATTTGAACGTAGTTTTGTTCATAAACTCAATGGATTGTATTTTAAGTTTCAATCCACTTACGAAATATATGTCGCTAAATTCAAAAACAGTATTCAGTCTTGTCGAAACAACGTTACCGTGCAAACAAAAAGAGCCTTTTTGACAGTAAAAACTAAGTATATTCAACATAAATACGGTCCAAAAAATGCACAAAAACGTGCGGACACTATTTTAAAATTTGCAAGAACAAAATATTATGATTATCAAGCTATGAAAAAAAATGGAGTAATATTTGCAAATCGTTATTACACCGTAAATCAGTTACGATTACAGAACTCCAATCAGTCATGCTTGTTTTTATACTTTACGCAAGCATGGAAAGTTGCTGATATTGACACATGGAACCGATTGACAAATTGGTTGGTCCTCCAAAAAGGTCTACGATTTGTAATTGATTGTGATCTAAAGTTCCACGCTGAAACTTCATGCTTAGAAATAACCGGTCTCAATAAATTACAAGTTGAAAGATACGATGGGCATGCTAACAAAACTATGATGATTCCAGTAGCAATACAAGAATTATCAAAATCTCTTAAGTTTGTATAGTCATATTAGGTCAATTAAATAGTTAAGGTAGCCACCTACATTTTTAAAATTGTTACTTTGAGTCCACAGTGGTTCACAATTGGTTTTTTTTAAATTTGCAATTGAAAGATTATCCAGAAATTAGAAAATAATTTCAATAGTTCTACATTGCTTTTTTTGAGTTAGCATCTACAATAAAAGCAATGCAATTTTTGCTGTCAAAGGGGGACAACAGGAATATTGAATATTCATATGACTATAGGCTGCTGTTTTCTTTATATATACAACACCTCATTCCTGGGTTGCTATATTTTTTGCACCCTTTTGCTAAACTGCATTGTTCATTCTATCCGGGAATGAACTTTGGTATGTACTTACGTATAATAAATTTGTCAGAAAAGTAAGTAATAATTCTTTAGTCAATTAAAAATATAGCAAGGCAGATTATTATTGTAAAACAAGATTGATTTTAATGAATTACTGAATGAAGAATGAAACTATTTAACTATTTACAAAAATAAAAATTATCAAAATATCTTTGATCAAATCCACTGTTATTGTTTAAATCTTAGTAGTATTGATCTAAAATTTGTTTGTAATATAAAAAGTAATACAATTGAAAAAACATTATTAAATAGGCAAACATACGCCTTTCTAACTTTAATTATAATGCAGTGAAGCATTTGTTTAGAATTCGTAAGCAGTAGCTTTTACAGAAATGCATTAATTCGATTCCACTTATCAGGCTTATTTACTAATTTACCCGTGATAATATTTCACCATCATTGATTATAAATTTTAAACAATATGCAAAACGCAACAATAATTTAATAATAATTGGTTTACTTGAAATATTAGATATATTTCTTAATTTTCGTAATGTTGAAATTGAGCGTGAAAATAATTACCATCGTTCTTCCCTTAAGGTAAATATGCAATAGGTACCACACATGTAACTAGATAATTCTTTTGATGCATGAACTTTATTCTATCAGAGGTACACATGGGATTCCACTATTCAATTTTGTAAAAAGTAGTTTATATTTCATTAGGTTTTTCAATTATTATATAATTACAATATGCAAATAGAATTGGATACGGTAGCTTTTGAATAAATAATTAAAGAATCAATTATAGGATTGACAAAGTTTCACTAACCTACTGCTATGTATTTACCGTAAAACTTTTAATTACTCCCCGGGGAGTCCTTTGTTGAACAACTCTGCCCGGGGAGTAAATGGAGTGTGGGGAGTTCTTCGTTGAACAACTCCTCTGCCCGGGGAGTCAATAGAGGGTGGGGAGTTCTTCGTTAATCAACTCCTCCGCCCGGGAAGTAAATGGAGGGTGGAGAGTAATAAGTGGAGGAGGTATTTCTTGATGCAATATTCAATGGAGCAACTAAACATGATGGGAGTTTTTAGAGGTGGGGAGTTATTTGAGGTGGGAGTTATTTACTATTCAATCCATTTGTAGTGCGGAGTTAAAAGAAGTTGGGACTAATAAGAGGGGGGAGTAATAGGAGTTTTACGGTAGATTATTTGTATAGTTACATAAATAGTAATGAAATAGTGGTAAATAATATACGGTACAGTTATACCCACACTCACTTGAGTAGAAGTGAAAAATACGAAGGAAGACGTTTATGAAGCAAAAATGTGAAAATATTGGGTGGAATTTAAAAGGGACGCCGATAGCAACCGTACGGTATTCGTTAATATATAGATTAATTCTATTGTCTAATATTCCTTTACTAATTAGTAATAATTGCAATAAAATTAAATAGAAAGTAATGCATATAAAATGTCAATAATAGCTGTAACCTCATTGTTATATTATATGTTATGTCATGTATGTAAATAGTTAAAATAAAATTGATATTACCAAAATTGAATTTAGTAAGATAATCTGTTTTTTCTGAATTTGCAAGTGGAATGTTCACAAAGATGGATTTTGGATTCCTTCTTTTGATTTTTCTGTCGTCGGTAGCGTTGCCATGATTTATAAAATCCAGTGCTGTATGCATCTTCCAGCTGACGTAGCTTCTTCATGATGTTTCTACCAATGCAGTTTTTGCCTGAATCAGGAGCAATTTTAGCAAAAATAAGATTTTGCATTCGTTCCAGAAGCTCTTGACGTCTCCACGCCTTATAGACTGCTGCTCTAAAAAGCTCTTGTTTCTTTTTTCGGCTTATTTTCTGGATACATACAATAATCACATTATATTTGTAGTCCAATGTCATCCAAATTAATACATAACTCTATGTTCGCTGATTATTATTTACAAATAGAATTTGTTTACTTTTAATATATTCACTTACCATTTGAAAGATCACCGTCTTCATGAGGGACCAAAGCCAGCGTTTTGATCTCTTGATTTTAGAGTCCGGGAATACTGAAGGAATAAACATATTATGAAAACATAGGTATGTAAATTTTAAAGTCCATTTTACGATTCAAAAACCTTCTGTGGTAATTTATATTGTAACCGGACGTTTACTCACATATTTTGAATGCGTCTGCAATCTTATTCCCTTGATAATTGCAGTAGGGTCGTTCGTATGTCAGGATTCGACGATTTACTGCTTCCACGTGAATACGGCACATCAACTAAAATTTTGACCACAAATTAGAATAATTAACAATTACAATGATTACATTTTTTTCTTTGTATCAATGGAGATGAATTTAAATTGTTCTTAAATAATCCAAATGCCATTTGGAATTACTTACATTCATACTGAGTAGGCAATAGGAGGGGATTGATTTTTGGTTTTTATTTTCAAGGTCAACTTGAAAGTTACGAGCCAGTGCAGAATTTTTCAATTATTGCACAATTCAGATGCAATTAACAGCCTTATAGCGTGAGCGTGCGCTCAACAGGTGTCAATATGCAACAAATTTTGTATTTTGATGGATTTTATTTTGGATTTTCTAAACTGCAGTCAACACAGGAAAAGTATGTTAGCTTACAACTAAGGTACACTAAAGAGTCCTCCTGTTCAAAATTGAAGGCATGAGACGAGATGAAGTTTGCCGCTGAAATATTATAAATACTGTGGTAAGCAGATGGTAGATGGATCTTTCAACCTTAGCCAAAACATCCCAACCGCACTAATACCTTTCTCATAATATGATATTATAATAAATTATTTTCAAATAAAGATCCTTTTATTCGTAACAGAATATATTCGT
>JAAXYX010005104.1:0-11347 GCA_036851915.1 Ptenothrix huangshanensis | reverse complement strand
CCTCCCTTTAACATGGAAATCCGTATCCTTAATAATCGCCGGGTCGAAAATAATTGCCGGGTCGGCGAAGGCAAAAAGTTAATAATTGCCGGGGCAATTAATCAAACATTTACGGTAATTATAGTGTTCCCGGGATCCCGGCGAGAATAATTCTCAAATCCTAGTGATTCCCCGAAAGAAACAATATTATTATTATAATTATTCGATTTGTCGTCTATATACAAACTCAAAAACCAGGGTTTTACTGTTATATTAACTGATTATAAAATATAACAGATGTTTACGGTAAGGTTTCCGTATAATGAAAACGGTTAAATAATTGCAGCAAAATTCTGCTACAATCTCAGAAAATACAAGGGGAGGGGTTTTCTGCGGTGTAAATAGGTACCGGTTTTTGTGTCTACAATTTTTGAGCGTGAAGTTGTTTAGAAACAACGTTTTAAAACGGATGTGGGAACCTCAAAGAATAAATAAGTGCAAACAAAACCGTTAAAGCTTTCAGCATCAATTATACCTGTTAAGCACATTATACGCTGGATTTTTTTGTAAAAATTTCTTAAAAACATATAATAGTGAGAAACCCGGCCCTATATGTAGAGGCTCTGTATTGCTGTAAATTTACAAAATTGTAGAAGTTTAATATTATCGTACATAACAAAATGTGACATTTCCATGGCGATAGTTACAATGCTGTAAATTTACAACAATACAGAGCCATTTACAGCGGGCTGGGTTTTCCACTATTGTAAATTTACAGCAATACAGAGCCCTTTACAGCGGGCTGGGTTGCCCACTTAAACTGGAAACCGCGGCTAATGAGAGTTATCTTTACCGAGGCGTATTTTGTAATTAATAAACCACACTGTATAAGTATACAGAATATTCGGTTAAAGTTGTTCTAGAAATATTTTAATCACACCATATTTTTTGCAGACTTCCTGGTAAAAACTACAATGTCTCTAAATTCTGCTGCACTTTACATATATCCTCGTTTTTTTTGTAAAAATGTTTAACGATTTTAGTTTCTTAGACGTAGATTACATGCGTTTATAATTTCGACGAATTTCAGTGCCCAGCCAATTTAGACGATATTTTCCGCTTTTTTTGGAATAAAATATTGTCAATTTTTCCGCTTTTTATAGGGTGTAAAAGTACATGCGAATGGAATTCACAGTGGTGTCTCTCGGTTCTGATCATGATCGTGTTGGTTTTGGTTCGTGATCGGTGATGATATCTTCGTGACCTGACTTACTACGAGTACAAAAGCAAAAAAGCAAGGTAAAGCTAAAGGAAACAAGATTCGGAATCCTACTTGGAATATTGGACTCATGCTTGGTAATTCTTGGTTGGTAATACTTGGTATGGTAGACTGGGCTTTGAAATTGGCCACAGTGGACTGAGCCGCAGGTGAGAGAGAGGTAGAGAGGTGAGATGACTCTAAAAATAAATGAAAGTACCTAATTACTGCCCATTGCATTGCATTTTTTTGCCTTTCTTATTGCTTTCTGTGGCAGGTGCATAAATTGCAGTGTTAATTGTCATCATAATTCCTATTCCAATTTCCACTTGCAACTACAACTGCTGGTACCTACGGGGCCGTGCTAGATTGAGAAGGAAGAGGAAGATAAGAGAACAGCAACAAAAATAACACGATACAGGTGGAAAAGAGGTGTTGCAGTTACATGGCAAAATTAGCCAATCAATTACACCTGGGCTAGCTTAAATAAGTAGTTGGTGCCTGCAATTGCATTAAAGTAAATCAGTATACCAGACACCGTGAGAAAAGCCAGTAACTCAAACCAACACATATTTCATCTCCCTCCTTTCATCCATTTATTTTTTGTCAGCCTACCTATGAATGTAGAAATGTTTCTAGAAATGTTTCCAAAGCAAAATTAATTATTATGCCAATATTCTCTTTGCAGTGGTGCAGAGCATTAATAATTTATTATACTCTTCCCCTGTAGGTTTCCAAATCCAGGCTTTGGTTCCATTCAGTAAGCAAAAGAGTAAAACGAGTCTGCGAACGTTAATTTAATTATTATCAACGTGAAATTATTAGTAGGTAATGGAGCTGTTTTACTGGGAGGTTTATGGAGAAAGTCTAATTATATTTTAGTCTAAGAAAATTACTAAAGCGAAATAGTTTATGTTTGATTCCTTTTACATAGTAACTGTCTACTTTTGCATCCAGCATGTAAGAATCTGAATTCACGAGGTTGTCATAATTGTAAATAAGTTTCGATGGCGGTAGGAATGATGAGTAGCGATGAATAGTGAACTAGCTTTGGATTGGAATTAACATATGCAGTAATTGAGCGTTGCAGTTTGTTGAATCGTGTGGCATTCGCACAACATATGTAACTTGTCCAATGTCTACCGTATATGTTCAGGATGCGGATTGTAAATTTGTAATAAATAATTCATACTGCAATTCATTGTGATTTACAAGCATGCAAGTACGAATTGGAAATTGATGACTTGTTTGTCGTTGTGCAGTTTGTATATAAAATTGTAGCTCGTTAAACATTGGTGACTATACTCAGCTACTGTTAATGATATATTATTCTACTATCCACTTAACTACGGGAAGAGCCGGAGATGCAGTGCTAGTTCTACCTTTATGTACTTTGTTCGTCAATGATCCAAATGCGACGAGTATAAAGAACAATAAAAAGAAAAATCTTTACTTTTACATTTTAATTCAAGTAATACTTTCTTGGCGTTTTAGAAAAATCAGTGTTTTGTGTGCAGTTGTTAGAAACACCAAAATGTTCAGTTTAGACATTTTTTAAATATCAAAGCTATTTACACATTTTAGAAAAACAAATACTTCTATTTACTATTTACTTTTTGTCTAGTGTAATAAAATTAAACCGTTTTATTTACGTATTTGAATGCTGCTTTTACACATTTGGGAAGGAGCAATGCGTTCTATATGTATAATTACTTCAAAAAAAAGGTAATTTATCATCAATTTCAATATTTCTCCATGCTTTTTTTAAATAACCAAAATGTTTTATGGATGAAATCTCGAAGTACCCTTTATACTTTTTCAATACATAAATAATAACATCAGTTACACGCGTGGTTGTTTTAATAAAAGTATGGAACAAAAGTATAACTAACTAAATTAGTCATTGCTTCTGTGACGCAATATCTTCGGAAACTTTCTTTAGACTTATCTTAGTAGGAATCATCCCAATAACTATTTAAAAATCCACTAGAAACAAAAGTTGAAAATAATTACAGTACAACTGACGTCATGATTCTCGTTTTCAAACACTTTGCTTGCATACTTTGGGTGAATCACAGCTCTGTCTGAATGCACAAGTTTTACGTCACTTACATTGGCTGACGTCACTGTTCCTCCCACATCTGGTGGCATAGTGAGTGACACAAATCTTGTCATGCAAATCCTGTAGGGATAACAATTTCATACATTTCATACGCTCATCGTCCATTCACAATTCCGTCGCGGATTAATCACTATATTAATCTTAAGTTTTATTTTTCCAGTTCTCCTTTATCTTACTTGAGCTCTGGCCTTTGCTTGACTAATGTTCTTCCACGCCAACTCCACTGTTTTGTTTTTGCGATGGTGTAAGTTATTATACATATGAATATTTATTAATCATGCACATTTAATATGCTCCGTTAAAGTTAAATTGTACTTCCATTGCATCGGACTGGCATCTTATGATTAAGTAATTACTCTATGTGGATAATCCCAAGGGAATAACATGTATTAATTTTTCAATGTAATTATATTGCTAATAGTAAACTGATTAGAATTTACCAACCAACTCTGTTAAACGTACATAAAATGACCCGTCAAAACTGTCACATACATTTTATCGCAAATTCGCAATACTTTGCTCACCAACCAAGTCGGAATGATAAAGTCTGCGGTTTGTCTATCATTCCTTCCAACTTGTCCTCCTCCTCACTGTCATATTTTCGTCCTCAATTCCACTGAACAAGAAACTTTTAATTAAAACCAAACTTCCTTCCTTCCTTTTCCAAATACTTAGTATAGTTTACATTTTTTACAAGCTAAAATGGCAAAGCCACCTCAAAGAGTTTTGCAACACACAAATTCTTCCAACAATTTCACAATACTCAAGATGAAACGATTCGATTCTTCCTTCAAAATCCGTTCCAATCGAAATTCAACTGTGAATCCCATTTCAATATTAGCAGCTGCAAGGGATGGAGACGCTCTGCGGTTGAAAAGACTACTCAACCAGAAAACCGTGAGTTACAACACAAACAGTGCCAATTCCGGTCAGAACCGGCCCATCGCAGTTTATCCCGAGGACTATGAATACCACTATCAAGACTTGCTACACAAGGACGAGGAAGGGAGAACTGCTTTGCACTTGGCAGCAGCTGTGGCCAATGAAGAAATGTCATTGGAAACTATCAAGGTTTTGCTGGAATCGGTGCAAGTGAGTGTGGAGGAGACACTGGAGGATGGAAAGACGATCGATGGATACAGAAAATTGACGAGACTCGTCAACTGCAGGGATGCCAAGAGGGAAATTGCCATCATTAGAGCCATTGAGAATAGGAGTGACCACGTGGTTTTCTTTTTGATGGCGAATAATTCAGATGTTCTAGCAAAGTAGGTGCCAATTACAATTAGGGTGCGATGTTTTAATCATATCTGGAGCCAGACAGCCAGACACACTGAAGAAAGCTAAGTCAGACAAGCATTAAAACAACGNTTACTCATATTCAGCGTCGTTCCCACCCCCACCATTTTAAACCATAACAATAATTTTTTAAAATGCATTTTGATTTTGTATCCCAAATCTAGTTCAGGAAACAATGATATAGTAGTCGTTGGTACCTAAAAGGACCTGTGTGTACTGCGTACACTCTGCCGAGAGTTACATCTAAAACGTATCTTAAAGCCCAAAATCTTAATCTCAGATTCTTCATCTACGCATCTATAATAACACAGGGTGGTCCACTTAAATAGCTTAACTTAAATTTATTCTTACGAATGCATCTCTTAACGGATCTCAACACGTTATATACTGTTTGATATAGTATTGTTCAAAGCTTTAGTTGATGTACACTTTCTTTCATTTGGATTGACACTTTATGGTTGGAAAAATTCGGGGAAAAATCGGCACTTTTCTCGTGGTTTTTAATGGCTAAATTTTTTTTTGAGCTAGTTTTGATCCAATTTGCTTCATTAACTTTCACTCCTAAATTGCTCCTGAAGCTTTTCTAGGGAACTGACTTAAAGTTTTAGCAGATTCTAAAACGCTGAAAACCTACAGCTATTTAGTGTAATCTTGAAAATTTTTTGAATACATCTCAAAAACATCTTAAAGATGCACGCACTTTTTGCATCTTTAAGATGTATTTTCCATTTAGTTGCGCCAAGTGAATCTTCAAGATTCGCCAGGTGCATCTTTGAGATGCAATTAAACGCATCTAAGTCAAAAAACTCTACAGCCATTTAGCTTAGTCTCGAGTGCATCTTATTTTTTACAGTACGCATGTATTATACATCTGAATAAGTCCAAAATTACATCTGATAAACATCATACATCTGTTATACACCTTCAGATGTAAGTTTTTTGTCTTCAGATGCCAGTTGACTTTGTGGACGGAATTCAGATGCATAATAGGTGTATAGATGACGAATCGATGATTAAGATATCGGGCTTTAAGATGCGTTTTAGATACAACTCTCGGGAGAGGGTAGTTAGACAAACAAAATGAAATTTTCTTGTCGGATATAGCGCGGTAAATATTATTTCAAGTAGGGCCCCAATTAATGCTTGCGTATATTTTGAAAAAGAATGAAACTTATAATTTATGAAAAAAACAAGTCAATTACCATTTTTCCAAACAGGTAAAAAAAGTAGGATTAATTAATTGCAAAATTAAACATTAATTATAACCCAAATGTGAGAGAGTAAGATTATGGAACTGGGATAATCCGCGTTGGAGAACAGTGGCAACTTTATTTTGTTCAATAAAGTTGCCTCTTTCTCTCTCTCCAGGCGTGAATCCAAGGGGGCATCGTGGCCATTTCCCCCCTCCAGGACCGATTGCTTTAACATTAGCGTACATACGGAAAGATATCAAGAAATGGCTGCGATAGTATAGTTTCCCCCCCCCCCAGAAAAATTTTCTGGGTCCGCCGCTGTCTCTCTTTATTGTAAATCGCACAAAAATTGTGAGTTATGCAACTTCCTATAAAGGGTGAAAACCATACACGTTTGATTGTGATGAAAAATGTTCCACATAATAAACTGTCTTGTGGAAGAAATTAAAAAAAAACCTCAATCAGGGAGAAACGATTTTGAGGATTTTGACATTGAAAAATATGAAAATTTTAGAAATTATTCATTTATTTTAGAGATGTGAACGGTATCGAAGTGCTCAAGTTAGTTTATCAAAAGGTGCCCGATGCATTAAAGGAGAATTACGATGACTCCATTCAGCTGGCTGAGGATCACAAAGGCCTATCAATCAATTGGGGGTAAAAAACATACTATCAAAGTCTGTAAAACCATTGAAAATTCTTCAATTCTAACGGGTTATTAAATTTTCTCAATGCTATACCTATTTCCAGAGCTGTGATAGGCTTCCGTCAATTTACTGGAGAAAATGTGAGATCGTGGAAGGAAACCGAGTATTTAAAATACGCGCTCACACCTGACAAAGGCTCAGCTCAGCTTCTGCTTCATCCACTTCTTAAGCTATTCCTTTACCTCAAGTGGAGCAAGATTAAATGGTTCTTCTGCGCTTCTTTCTTGTTTCATGTAAGAGGTTGTCCAGCTGTACTCATTCTAGGTGATTACGATTAATAAAACTAATTAATTGATTGAAATAAAAACTTACAGCTGATTTGGTTGGGGTTGTATGCTGCCGCCTTCGTGCTCTTACAAGAAAGTGTCAACCTCAAGGATTCAAATCAAACGGTCGATTCGTCAATCACCAAAGGCAACGCTGGCGGTATTTAAATTATTAAACACACTTTCATTGCATTTCGATCGCACCGTTGCGTTGTCTTCAATTAAATCAAAAAAGTAGTTTTCTTACCCCAAAATAATGGTATAAATTTAACCGTACCACTAAATAATATGCAACTGCCTACTAATGACTGATGTCACTAAAAACAATTTTTTTTCCACACGTGAACCTACAAAGACCTACATACAAAATTAAATTTTCCTACAAATACAGATTGCCTACAAAGTAGCTAAAAATAGGTTGGAATGGCCGGTTCCTTGCTATTGCATTGTTCATGTCCGTTACAACAACAGTCGTGACCAAGTTCGCTTTCAATCACAATATCGCTCATAATTGTTCACAATGGATTCAGGTGTGGAAGAACGGACTCAATTTTAGTCGCTTGTAACTGAAAGTGACGATGAATCCCAACTAACAAAGAAAAGAGGTAGGAAGGAGTGGACTGTTAAGAGCGAATATTCTACACACGTGAAAGCGAAAGCAATTATAAAGGAAGAAGATTCATGAATTTATGTTCACCAAAGACCTTCCCCCATGGGGTGAGAGGACGATTCATGAATATGATGTTGAAACTATTCCTAAAATGGTCCCAGAGGGAGATCCAGCATTTGTTAATTTTGGAAAATATATGCTCTTATTCCTAGCCCGCGTCACTGCCATTTTTTACTTCAGCCTTTCCATTTCCATGGATACAAACTAAAGCCAAAATCTTGTCTATCGCAGCTGCCTCGAACAGATTCAAGTCGTTGTTGCCACAAGTGGCTTGTCTAAAAGTAGCCCAATAGGACAGAAGCGCCGACCGGCTAAAGTCGGTGCAGTATTATGTTTAGTTAAAATAGTCAACTATTATTGACTATTCTCATATTTATTTGTATGACTAATAAAAATAATCACTAATTGTTTGTTGTAGGCAAATTCAATTTATTAGCGGTTGGTTTGTAGGCTCACATGTGGGAAAATATCTTGTTTTTAGTGACATCCGTCATTAGTATAGCATGCAGTTGCATATTATTTAGTGGTACGGTTAAATCCATGTCCAAAATAATTAGCTATTACTAAACACAGTTCCAGACGTGCAACTTCTCAATTGTCTTTTACTAGTTACTACACTTTCAGAAATACTCGTCTTCTTTTAATAATGCTTAAACAATTCTTTCTCATCTCTCACGCATCTCTGCGCAAAAGATGAGTAAGAGATGTTGAAGAGATGTGAAAATTATTAAAACGAGATGAGTACTTCTGAGAGTGTAGTTACTGATCAAAAGATTAAAAATTTGCTTTTAATCCTTAGACTCATTTGGAGGTCACATTTTGTGGAAACTGCTGCTAGCAGTAACTATAATCATGGCATTGAAAGAAGTTTATCAACTCTGTGTTCTGAGACTAGCCTACTGGACTATGGAAAACTTGACTCAGATATCGTTTATCATTTTGTACGTTATCCAGTTCTCATTTCTTATGGCGGGTGATTTGAAAACAGGTGCCACGATTTCGATTGTAAGTTTTGTATCTAAAAATCAAGCTGATAATGTTCAATGTAATTATTTGAATTATGAAAGGCCTATTATCATTGTCTAACCCTCGACTATGGTGTAGATCGGTGTGTTTCTAATGACGGTTTTGACCATAATGCAATTCGGCAAGATCCCCTACTTTGGAGTTCAGGTAGCTGCCGTGAAGAAGGTAGGTACATGGATCGTGTAATATGTAATTTAATGCAATCAATAATTGATAGGAAATAATTACTGATATAATTCTTTTCTAATTACAGGTGATTTACACTTGTACGCCACACTTCCCTTTACTCATCGTGTGGTTCATTGGTTTCGGATTAATATTCTGGGCGCTCTTTTACAAAGTAATTGCATACACCGACACTTTATTGTCAATTCTTTTTTAAAACGTTTCTGTAGTAACAATTTTATTAAGTTTACTCCCTTGTATGACACGAAATCTAAAACAGCATGAAGATTCTTCAGCCCTTGGAATTCCAGCGCGAGTAGCAGCGATGGGAACAGGGGATCTTAACGCCAGTGAAATGCTGGACAAGTTCCTGTCGGGATCTGCAACACTTCGTGATTTTGTGTGTGTTCTTTGCTTCATATTTTTTATCGTTTTCGTGGTCACCTTACATTTCAATCTGCTTATTGGATATGCAGTCTCCGACATTCAGGTAAATTATAATTATGTCATGCAATAAATCTGAAATCGTTGTTGATGCGTAAATCAAACGAATTCATTCGGAAAACGAAACAGCGTAAATATAATTAATTAAGTGACAAGAGATTTGTAAAAAAAAAGCTCTAAATGCAATTATAGCGGTTTTATTTCCTTCAGGTACTCAATAAGAAAGCGGAAGCTCTGGAACTCTACAATCGTCTCAGCACAATCTACACAGTCGAGTCGTTTATTGTGTCACTGGGAAGTTGTTTCTGTCGCCACGGTACTTTGAACTCCGTCTACGTTCTGCCGCCGGAGACGTTTAGAAAGTACGTATTGTCTTCTTCTAGTATCCGTACATCTTTCTCACTTGCTATCATAACTAATTTTGACTGGTTTTTGCACAAAATTGTCATGGATACAGTTGGTACACTATGGCAATATTTTGCGCAAATCAGCTTTGAGAGCAAATGAGAGAGATGGGTGTACGGCTATTATATTTTAATATGTATTTTAATATGTCTCTTTCATCGAGAGTAGTGGAGCACATGTTAATAAATGATATAATAATTCTGTGTTCGAATTAAACCAGCAAGAAAATAGAATGTGAATTTGTACAAATTGTTATGATAACAAGATGGTAAATCAAAATGCAATCTTCTCACTTTTTATTTCGCAAGCAGATTGTATAGGTAATTACACGAAGATATGCATGCATTAAATACTATTTCTGACAGAAAAATCCTTTTCAATTTTCAGGCAAAATGGAGTAGCAGACTTAAAATTCAACGAAATTCCCACGAATATTTTAAAAGAATGTCAAGAAATAGGATTCAAGAATTTAAAGAAGAGGCATAGTCACTGCTTGTAGAAATGTAGTGGATATAATAATTCCAATATAAATGTTTTTTTGAATTGCCAAAGTCCATAACTACCATTATAGACAATAAAATATAAAATATTAATGCTCACTTTGTACCGAAGTTGCAAGTCTTACAAGAAATTTATTAAGTTAATTATACTACACTCAGATTTCGAAGAAGTTGGCCTTTAATCTACTACCAGAGAGTACTGAATGAACAATCTCTCATCCAATCCAAATCAACACAAACAAATTACATAACATGTAACATTATCAATAAAATAAGGCGATGCATTTTGTAGTAAATGAACAATGTTCAACTACTGTAAAAACAAGTTTTTGTCAGAAAAATTCAAAAGGTGCTTCATTCAACATTTTTAATGAAAAATTGATTCATTATAAACATGTCGCATGAATTTCTAATGGTTGATTTTTTCATGAAATATCCCTTATTTAGCATTTTTTGTAAAAATACCTGTTTGAATGCTTTTTATCGCATACTTGAGCTAACGAGGAGAGAATGCTGAAAAATAATAGCGGAATACCCTCTGCCTTACAGATCTCACAATTTTAGTTCTTATTACAGTCACGTTGGCATGGACACTCGCTACAATTCTCCATACGTCTCTATGCCAACTTGACTGTAAGAACTGAATGCGTAAGATCTNTTCTTACAGTCACGTTGGCATGGACACTCGCTACAATTCTCCATACGTCTCTATGCCAACTTGACTGTAAGAACTGAATGCGTAAGATCTGTAAGGCAGAGGGTATTCCGCTAATATGAACATAATTTGACTGAGGTGCGTGGTATAGTCACGGCTATTGACAATTCTTTTTTAAAATACAGCATGAATTCCAATACGTCAACGCAGATCGTGCGAATCAAGTTCCAATTAAGGTACGATGAATAAAAAATCAGACAATCAAAATTCAGAATCTCAAACGTTCTCAGATCGGTTTCTGTGAGAAATAGCGCAAAATGCGAAGACAAAAAGCTAAGACCATGCGAAGAGCGGTGTATGGTGTACACCTAATATTTAGAATTGGTAGTGCATTTCCTCCGATTCCTTCCGAAAAAATTAAAAGTTTTCTCCCAAAATCACCAAAAAATTCTGGTTTTTAAATTCATTTTTGCATTTTGAAAAACTGTCACAAATTCTCACAAAGTTTGTAAAGAATTCTATAAAATATGTAGCTTATTTGGAATTAATGACTTAAATGCAAAATATGCAAAAAGTTTAGAATCGCGGAATATTGGCCTCCGAAAAAATTGGCCGTCGCCTCAAAAACCATATTGGCCGCCGAACAAATTTGCCGCCG
>JAAXYX010005103.1:0-11350 GCA_036851915.1 Ptenothrix huangshanensis | reverse complement strand
CAAAGGGGAAAAATAAAAATGGCTGCCAGAGTATAGTTTTGCCCCCCCCCCTATGAAGGTTTTGCCCCCCCCAGAAAAATTTTCTGGATCCGCCGCTGAGCGTAATATTTAACAAATTCAAGATCAAAAGTCCCTGATGGAATCGATTCCAATCCAATAAACTATTTGAAAAATTAAAATTTAGAATTCATGTACTTCGAGGTGTCGCACTGGACTTATTTGATCTTGCTTTCCAGTTGTCAAACAAAAAGTTAAAAAAATCATTATAACGCCAATTGAAAATTATCCGTATTGGTTTATATATGTAATGTGTATCAGGTCAGTGGATCATCCAAGTTGCTCGAGATAAACTGCATTTATATTTCTTAATAGGTTTTTAAAAGTTGGCTTTCTCATAAAATAAATCACATATGCACCCATAAATGTCGTTTTTTCCACATCCCGATTTTTTCCGTACTTATTTTAGATGACGAAATAAGAGTGACTTGGTTACTTAAACAATCAAGAATAAAAAACCACAATTGGGGACAATCAAAAATTGAATTTTTAATTCGTGAAGATTTCTCGAATCAAAGCACGTGTAGATACACAAAGTGTTCAGAATGTTGTTTTACTTTGCGTAAACAAATTTGACATGAATCGGAGCATAAACACGGTTTATGAGTTTTTTCAAAAAAGGTCAACTTTTAAATTAAAAAATGACGCTATTTTTGAATTTTTCCTTTTAAGACCAGTAATTGCGAGCACATTTATCCGCAATCATCGTCGAATTTGTTGATTTTCTAGTATATCTTCGACCCCCTTCACAGTTTTTCTAGTTTTTAACTTTTTTTTTCTATTTTATTTTTAATCTGCACATCTATAATGAACCATTAACATTAAACTCAATAAGGGAAAAACGGCGTAGTCATTCTCTTTGAAATGCAATTAATTTTTAGCAATTTCTAAGTTTTCAAACTTTCATTACCCAATTGAAACTAGTATACGATTATAGCGTTCGTATTTCCATTACATTCTGAATAAAAATTGAGTAACGACGTAAAAACCAATAAACTAAAAAAAATATTTAATCCGTAATCAACAGTGACTTATGCAGGATTTTGTTTTTGGTACGCCTGATAAAAAAACTGGATCTATTCAGTGTAATTTTCAAAAACCTGCATGTGTTTTCGTATAAACTAAAAATATGTGCTGTTTATGTGCAAATTTAAAAAAACGGCATCTGTTTTTGTGTAAATTAAAACAATTGCTTGTGTTTTTGAGAAGCTAAAAAAATGGGTCTCTTTTTGCGCAAATTTAAAAAAACTGTTGATGTTTTTGTATAAATTTAAAAAAAAACTGTTGATTTTTTGGTATAAATTTAAAAAAAACTGTTTGTGTTTTTGTATAAATTTAAAAAAAACTGTTTGTGTTTTTGTGTAAATTAGAAATAACTGCATCTGCGTCTACCTGGCCTACTTCTTGTTACGTCATTGGTAATTAATAAGTCATTTTTGGACCAAAAACTAGATTAAACTTAAAAAGCAGTTAAAGACTTTGTAAGGTATACGCTCTTCAGAATTAAAAAAAATTTACTTAATTTTTATTTTGTAATTCTAACACCCTAAAAAGGTATTTTACCAGGATATTGAAATATGTTACTGCACAAATTCAAATTCAAAACAGTACGTTTGCGCTACAAGGCAAAAATCTACATGCTTGTCTGAAACAAATTGATGGATGGCGTCCCTTAAGTTTTAAGCACATATTTACCCCCATTCTAAAATTTCATTAGAATAAGAGAGAAGCATTTTTGATTTTAAAAAAGGCACTAGCAATTTCTAATAAAATATCTGTTACGAATTTCAAAAAAGCAGTTTTGTATCGCACGTCTAAATAGTTATTTCTTAATGCCTCAATTTTCAAAAATGTTAGCCTTATCTTTCCAGTTGATCACAGGTAATAAAATCCGCAATGAGTGCAATAAGTTTTGAAATGTTTACTTAATTTTTAAAAGAGAATGCTGGTAAACTTCGTAATGGAAATTGCGTTAAACAATTTGAATTCGTCAGTGTAAAAACATGAAAAAGTTGACGGTATACATTTTAATAAAAACTAAATCAAAACATTACAAAAATAAAATATTTTATTTGTCGTATTTAAACATCTCAAAATTTTTTAACTAAGTCTGATTAATGAATTACCCAAATTGACAACTTCCTACGGGTGAAAAACTGCAAACTATTGATTTTGATAAACATATTCAGGTGTTGCTTTGTTAGCTCCCGTGGGCATTTGTGATTTGAACCTGATTTTGTCCGGTTAGCTGTGTAAAATTATGTAGTCATATTTTTGATTTTTCGTATGCGACTTCAAACTATTTCTTTGATTTTTCTTTTCAATATTTAAAATTTGCTTTTGTAACAACGAAATTGACTTGTGTAATGTGTAACGTGTTCAATCTTTAGTTAAAAAACTAATGATTTGAAATCAATTTTAGACGAAAAAAAAGCTACATCACATCTTCAATGCAGTTTAAGAAACGGTTATTGCGCGTTTGCAGAAACAAAGAAAAAATTTTATTCAATTGTTTGATATCTTTACACTTAATAAGTTGGAATACAAATACTGTACATACGAATGTATTTTTTAAAAAATTTTTATTGAAAATAATATCGTTTGTTTTATTAATTAGATTTGTTTAAACACATCTTTGTACGCAAATCTTTGTTCAAATTCAAAATTGTAGAATAGAAGCTTTTCAAATTTTAAAGCAGATTACCGTTCTATGGATTCGATTTTGCGCTTTGCTGTTTTGTCGTAGCTGCAGTCACTTCATTAAAAGGGTAATAAAACAGAAATTACAATTGCATTTGGATTTCTACGCCGTTTGAAACATTCTGCGTTATAAGTTGATCGTGTAATGAACCTAGCTAAAACAATTTCGCATTTGGGCGTATGAACAAAAATGATTTTATTTTATTTTTAACATTTTTATTAGGAGGCGTAGCAAAATAAAACAAAAAACCTTTTATTTGTTAACGAACATATGGCTATGGCAACCTTCAAAGACCAAATTTTTAGTATTCTTTCTTCTCACGCAGTTTTAAATCGCATATACTTGAGTGCCATGATAGATGTCCATGAAAGCTATTCTACTAGAGGAACACCAAACTCAGAAAAGGAATAAACGGCGTAGTGGTTCCCATTGAAATGATTTTGAATTCTTATTTTTCATTAATTATACAATGGAATCGCTAATAAATGGGTACTTCAAACGTTCAAACCATCTTTACCAAATATATTTTGGACACTATGTACGCTTGAACAAATAAATGCTGATTAAGGCCATTCCTGGGCTATTTTCTAGAGAACTAAAAACTTCAAATTTTACGCACGGTACGGAAAATTTCCCATTATTTCGGACCACTGTAAGTGTCGAGTTTTTTGGGTATTTTTTTGTACAGTGAAATTTTGTAAAATTGTTTTAATATCTTGTTAACATATTGATAAAGACAAATAATAGCCATCGATTCGAATATCAACTACTGAGGGTAAGGAGTAAAAATAGAAAAAAAAGAATTTCCTTTTAATACAGTCCTCACTATAAACCAAGATTTGAGACATGTCTAGGGCAAGGAGTCATAATGACTCAAGTCCAGTTCCTCCTTGACTCTTCGCCCACGATATGCATATACCTAGTAATAGTGCTACGCCGTTTTGTAAAATTTCTAAGTTTGGTGAGATTACTTGATAATACTTCGTCACATTGTGTGAACTTTAATTTCTGATTTTTTAAGGCTTCTTTGTTGTTGCATTGGTGGAAATTATTAATCAAGTTTGATGCAAAATGATTATTCAAAACATGCGGTGTTTTTCATTTCAGAGCACTTTGCTTTTTACAGAAAAATGACGTGTATTTAATTTAAAGATGAAAAGTGTTTCTGGTTACATCTTTGGTAAATATCTATTTTTGTATTTTTGAATGAATCTTGCAGCAAAACATTTATAACTTTTAAAATCACTTTGAGTAAATAGTCAAACCGTTTAAAAAACAAAATGTAAATGTGGGTGCACAAATTTAGCATTTATAAGTTATTTAAGACTAATTAAAAAGAGCCCAAAGTTCAAGTTTATAAATACGCTAATAGTTGCAAATGCGAATATTAAAGAGGCTCAATTTAAACGTAGGTAACTGTATAACAGATTGGTTTTGCAATTAAGATGAATTTTTCATATTTTTGCTCAACAAATTCAATTAATTACTTTATGAGTTTCAACATAATGTTTAAAAGTTTAACGTCGTTCAGAAATAAACCGTTGTTAATTATTGTGGTCAACTTAGAATTCCAATGTTTATTCGTTCCCTGAATGTTTGGAAACGGAGTAAAAAAATGAAACGGGTACTTATTACAGAAGCCTATTGTTTGCGTAGAAAATATTAGCCGGAAGAAGATGCATATTAATCTTAGAAGTGCTTGCATTTGAGCTTTGCCCCCCCCCAGAAGTTTGTGCAGCTCGTATTAACCCAAATTAAAATTTAAAAATACAAGTGCATGTCAGAAATCCAATTTTTGTGAAAGAGCGCTTTGTCTCGTATTTTGCTTTGAAAAGACTTTATGTTTGAAAATTGAATTTGAAAACATGTTTGTTGACTAAACAATTTAATTATTTTTTAAAATATCTAATTCACGTACGTCATTCCGTGTCTTAGTTTTTCTTCTTTTTGTGTTTTTTTTTAAATGCTTGTGTGCAAGTGTTTGCATTTAAATGGAACAAAAATGTTTTGGGAATGCTTATTTTAACCGTTGGTAGTTTTGTCTGATTCATGAGTTTTTGTACTTTGTCTGAAAAATTAGATTAAAAAATAGCACTTTTTGAAAGTTGTAAAATGTGAGCATGAATGCACGTTTTAAAAATTGTCAAAACGTACATCCACCTTGAAAAACGCTAAGAAAGTATAATAATTGCACTTTTCTTGCAATGAAATGGCGCCAAAGGAAGAAAAGAGTCACAATTATTCCAAATTTAAATCTAACTATGTGAGTAAAAAACCTGGTCTTCAGGATTGCATTAACTTAAATTACTATTAATGATTATGCGATTTCGGCAAACACAGAATTATATTTTCTGCCAACATTAGCAATGGGGTACGAATTACATTTTTAATGGTCCAAGGCTGCAGAACTGTCTTGAAAATAAACGCTTAAAATGCTTTCAGGCATCCTTCAAAAACCAATCCACACGAAAACCAATCAGCACGCTCACAGAAACTGTCGATATAAGCCAGACAACAACTTTTAGAACGCTTGAGCGGTGAGAAACCGAGGCACAAAGTCAATTTTTTTAATGAATAATCGTTTTAAATTTTATCGTTTCAAAATGGCATATTAAAAATTGACGTTGGTTGCATTAACCTTTTTTCAGACAAGCGGTTCGATTATTCTGCGAACTCCGAAAATATCGCCAACGTACTTTGTACGTAGTACGAAATTCAAGCCGTTTTGGAAAAGTAAATGTGATGCAAACACAAGGAACACTTGAATCGTACAGTAGAAATTTTTATTACTGATTTAAACTGCTTGATTGCTTTCACAAATTTCTAATTTCTAATTTGATTTTAAAAGTGGCGTCGAACTCTACAATATATTTTTAAAAATTCCAAATTCACATAACACTAAACTTTTTAAACAGTTATACGAATTGACTGAAACACTTGCTTTGCTTTGGAAGGGAAATGTTTTGAAACTGATTAATTTAACCGTTGGCAAGTTGATCATTGATTTTTTTGCATTTTGTCTGAAAAATAGGAGTTAAAAATTTGCACTGTTTTGAAAAGTCTAAAATGTAGAATATAAGTGCACGCTTTAAAAAAGTAAAAAAAACCAAATGTGCGTCTTTTAAACGCCTACACAATTAAAAATAATTTTCTAAAATGGTGTAAGAGGAATATCAAAGCCACAACTATTCCAACTCCAATTCTAATATATGTGACTAAACACCTGGTCTTACAGATGTAATTAACTGAAATTAAAATTAACGGTGTGGCAAATTCAGCAAGCCAGAAAATAAATTTCATATCACTAATTGCAGTTGAGTATTTTTGTTGCAATTTTAATGTTGAATTGTCACTTTAGTATTTTTTTTTCAATCACTAAGCGTTAGTTTTGCAAGTATAGTACAAGACACTTATGTATTAATTAACAGTTCAAGGATAAAAATTCTACAGGGAAAATTCTTCATCTTAATTCAAATGTTGCGTTTAACTTGATGGTTAGTATTGGAAAATGACATTGAAGAACAGCGCTTTTTGCACACAAAAAAATTAAAAACGACGCCACTGTAAACATGTCAAGCTGCAAATATAACTAAATGACTAAATTGACAAACTTGCGTAAATGATGTTGTTTTAGAGTCTGGATACTGATTTTGAAAATTCCAATTTTTTTTATTTTCATATCACAAGTGTTGTTTATAAGCACTTACTTTTCACTTTTCACATAAATCATTACGGTTTGTGTTTATCTATTTTTCAAGAATAAATAAAACATTTACTTCAAAAACTGGTTTTTTGAAGTATTGTGCAATCATGGAGTAAATTCCAGAGTATTTTAAAGTAAATTAATGTATTTCACTAACGATAAGCTGTTTGTAGCTTTTTTCATATAGAAGAGTTATTTCACGTCAAACGGGCAAGGCCAAAATTTTTGCATCTCAAAAATGCTTAAAATTGATGCTAAATGTAGTTCTTTCATATTTAAAAATACAAGTTTGTTCAAAGTTGGAAAATTTTTCCCGGGTGGGAGTGCAGGAGGGATCCGGGTATTGGGAGTAGATCCAAAATCCTCAAGCCAATAATGGACGGTTTTGATGCGGTTTGTTTTAATCGACACACAAGACAATTCTACAGAACCTGAAAATTCAGTTTTATAAATTTCGAAAATTTTTTTGAGATTTTAAATTAAAAACGATAGCAGTTTTGATGATATTCAATTTTGGTTAATTTTTTGCTGATGTTAAAAAAACCGTTTAAATTACTGGCTAGCTTGTTGAACTGGTTTTCGAAATTGCTTTCGATTATTGATGCATTGTCATATCTTTGTTAGTGTTAAACGTGGGTTAAAATCAAAAGGAGAAATACACGAAGACATGCAAACATGTTTCTTTTTCGCTCTGCTGCTTTTGGGCTTTTTCTTTTTGATTTCTGTTGATTTATAGTTCTTAATTGCTACAACTTAACAATTTTGAGACATAGCAAGTTTTAGCTCGCTGAAAGTAATTGCCGTTTTAGATGCTGTGCTAAGCAATACAGTATCTCTATAGTAATGTCTCAATGTCTCAGTTTGCCACCAAATTGCAGTTATGTAAACTATCGCGCATATTGACCCACGTAACTGTAATGTAATTGTATCTTGTGGGTGATTATACTGAATTAGATTGGAAGGAGAAAACGTGTCCGTGTGCTTATTGTTTACGGTTATTGAAACCGAAGTTCACGCGGGTGCTTTATAGAATTTCAAATTAATTTTAGTTTAGCACGATAAAAAAAATCAAAAACGTAGAGTAGTCGTAATGTGTATCAACTTCGTCGTTAGGAATTTAAACTTTATTTCACAGATGAACGTCGCTTAAAATATGTTTCGGTATTTGAATTTTGTGTTCATGCATTGCTGTGAGAAGAAAATAAATAGTAAAAATATTAATTTTGTCGTTAACTACTGGGTAACTTCAGCTTTCGTGCATTCCTGAACTGAATTAAAATACAAACAAAACAATGTTGTTGTGCCAAAACGAGTTAAAAATAGATTATTTCATAGAGGAAGAAAACGGAATGCAAGAAATTCTGAATTTGTTTTGAATTAAAAGAATTCAAATTCTTTTCATACATTTTTGAATCATTTTAATAATTATAATCATTTGTCAAATTAATAATTTTATTTTTAGTTATTTTTTACGAACAGAAAAACGTAATTATTCTAAAATTCAGAACAATTTTCTTAATTTTACACCAGAAACAACATAATTAAATTTTACGCAAAAATGACGCGTTATTTAACTTCGAACATAAAGACTATGTAAACATTTACAGAGTACGTAGAAGTGGGATCTTTAAAACTTATAGAAAAAAGTAGTGCTTATAATTACTTCAAAACACATGCGGATTTTTAAAATAAGCATTGGATACGATGCAGTTGTATCTACAAATGTAAGCTTGCTATGACCAGTTTTTTAAGTCTACAAGAAATAAATTGCGTGCCTTTAATTATTATTATGTTATGAAAATTTTACATAACTTAAAAAAGTATTGAAAAGAATTCTAAAATGACATTAATATAAACGCTAATAGTAATAGGCTTAAATTATTTAGGAGACGTACACAGTGCATTACTATTTAAATAAAAATTAATTGTTCAATTTCTATACTTTTTTAACCAATTAAATCACCTTATGAATTTAAACTTAATTTTGAAAAGTTCAACGTCGTTCAGAAACAAACGCTGTTAATCCAGTGTAAATATTTATGTAGTTTAAGTTATCTCTGTGTCATGGCTAGTGGGTATTTTAAAAAAATTACGAAAAGAGAATGAATTTAAATTCTGTTGTTTGGGAAGGACAGATCAGCCAGAAGGATATGCATATAAATCTTATCCTTAGAAGTGCTTCTTTGATATTTGTGTCCTACATGTTTACAAAGCTCGTAATAACCCAATTCGGAATTTAAAAATACAAGTGCATGCCAGAAATGCAGTATTGGTGAAAGAACGGTTTATCGGGGTTTTTTTGCAATGAAAACAGTTTTTGACAGCTTTCATATTTGTTTAAAAAATTTTAAATGAGATCCTGAAAGTGGCGTCTAGCTTAACAATATTTTTTAATTTTTTAAATATTCCAAATTCAAATCAAAACTTTTATTTAAAAAAGTTTTACAATTTGTCACAAATACTTAAATGGGAAGGAAATTGTTGTGAAAATGATTTGCACCTGTTTTTGTGTGAATTTAAAACAAATGCATCTGTTTTTGTATTTGAAAAAATTCACCATTTCCAAATTTCCAAAAAGACTGCCTTGGTTTTTGTGTAAATTTTATAAGAATTTTCCCGGCTTTTGCGTTTCAAGAAACTGTGCCTGTTGTTGTGCGAATTTAAAAAAACCTTTCCTTTTTTGTGTGAATTCGAAACTAATGTACCTGCTTTTGTATAAATTTCAAAAAACTGCACTTGGTGTTGTGTTAATTTTTTTAAAAAAATGCAATTTTTTGTGTGCATGTAAAAAAACTACATCTATTTTTGTGTAAATTGGAAAAAACGAATTAAAACTAGTTTTAATGTTGCAACAATATTTTTATATCTACAAATAATTTAATCCCACGGAGAGGCTACTGCCCCCAAGCCTCTCTTTTTGGATCCGCGCCTGAGTATGTAATTATTTTACTCAGCATATCACTTATAATTGCAAGTAATCAATCCAGTGACCCATTCTAGGGACGGCGTCTGCAGATGCCTTCTCTGACCAAGAAATTGTTATAATCACATGATTCACTGCAGCAATCCGAATTTTTCCAGCAAAGAAAGCCTGTCTTTTTACACTACGGAAAATCCAAGAAAGTATCGAATATTATTTTACGGCTGAATAAATTAAATTATTATTCACCAACATAGGACCAAAAATGCGTTGTTTTTATTTTTCGTATAAAGGTGCAAAATTTTAAATTTTTTTGTGTCACTTACAAAACATATGTTAATATAAATCCATAATTTCAACGGTTTTACGTGGTAATTGCTTTTATTTGAAATACGCCAGCTTTCGGCTCACACAGAGACCAATGTTAATATATTTTGAACCTTCAACGACGCTTTCTAATGATTGATATACTTATGAGTTCAGTATGCACATGAATACGAATTTAAACAGGCTTCTACACTATTTTTTATTATATATTAAAATAAATTACCCTGTTGTCGTCATTGTCACGGATGCAGCTGGAAACGAACTGGATGGAAATCGTGATGAGGAGTAGGAGCAGTAGAAATTTTGTTTTCGATGCCATTATCTTTTACCAGTAAGGGTCTTCTGCTTGTGTGATTTTAAAATTGAAAATTAAAATTCTCTTGATGTTGAATTAATCTGTAAATTAGTTAGAAAATGGAAACAATTTTTTGAGAGCGCCAAACTAAAAGTTCCTTTGCGACAGTACAGTGTCAAACGAGAGGTAGTGTCAGTGTCTATTTATCTAAAATTCATTTCCTTAAAAACAGAACAATTATTTTGGTTATTTTATGTATCAATTTATTGGTTTATTTGCTTTTTATTTGTAAACCGTAACTGCTCGTAATATGACGACCTTTAGAACGACCTTTTCCTCATGGCCTAAAAAGAATACTGGTGTACACTCAAATTACGGAATAAGGAAAATAAAATAAAAATCGGAACCCTAAAGTAATCGTTAATTGTAGTTCATTACTGATAAAGGTTTTAAAATATTCAGTAGCGCTTGCAGGATTTTTGTATGTGGCTCTTAGTCTTAAACTCGTTTATCTTTAAGCTGTGTAAGATTTTTAAAAACCATTTTTGTAATTTAAAAGCCTGCGTATTTTTTTTCCAAGTTTGTAAAAAATTGCGCATTTTTTGCAATTAAAAAAATTGTCTGTTTTGTGTAAAGCTGTAGAAAACCGTATATTTTTATACTATAAAAAAATGTGCCATTTTCGTGTAAGTTTATAAAAAAAACTTCGCAGTTTCTTTTAAAAATTCTGTTTTTATTCTGCATTTCTAAAACAAGTCGCATCGTTCTCACAGAGACTTAAAAAAACGCAATTTTTGACTAAATTAAAACAAAATTTGAGTCAATTTCATGAACGTGTAAAATATACTGCTTCCTTTTCCTGTAAGTTTTTAATAAATGCGTCTTTTGTTGGAAGCTTTCAGAACTATATCGTCAATGTGCAAGTTTTAAAGAAGTTGGTATATGTTTGAAAAAAGTTTATAAGCCAAGGTTTTTGCAGTACACGCTTAGTTACGCTACTACATATAACTTTTGCCAATACAAAGCCGTTTAACGGTAAAATTGCAAACAAAAAATGTTATTGATCAATTTTACTAAACCATATAAAAGCTTAAGTTGAACGTTCAACTGTGGCTATAAATATTGCAAAGGAGAAAGGAAAAATATTATTTATATTATAATATGCCGAGACTAGCAGTAATCTGCAGGAAATCAGCTTCCGGGAGAGTGAAGGGAGTTTCAAGCTTTTATAGTATTAAAAGGACACTAATCGTAAGAGCTCTATTCAGTTTTTGGAACATTTACATCGTAAAAATCATGAATCACGGATTTCAATATTGATTAATGAAAACACTCCCCTTTGGGCTG
>JAAXYX010005102.1:0-11350 GCA_036851915.1 Ptenothrix huangshanensis | reverse complement strand
GTGAAAGAATGTTTTCAAGGAACGATAGTTGAAAATGATAACAAACTTGTTTACAATGAATTGCTGCACTTGTCCGTATTACATTACGCAACGCTCTTTCCCCCTCCAGTAGATAATATTTACATTTTAACTATTAGTGCTGAGTTTTTATTTTTTCGGGTCAGATTGCTTTAATTCAGTGTATATGAAACGAAAATGTATGTACAAAGGAAAACGGCATGACTTGTGGAAATGATATATAAGTGCTGAGTATAAAGGTTCCTACACAATTTATATACAGTGGAATCTCCATATATTGATACAGCTTATATTGACAATTTTGTTATAGTCACATGGTAATGGATCTGAAAAAGCTTATGCAAATGCGTAGGAACTCGCTGGCTAAAGTGTTTTTTATACAATGCCATTGTTGTTGTAACAACATAACGTGCAATCCCCTGTTCACAAAATCCCAGCATATTGACCTTTCATGTAGTGACATTCAAAATTTCAATAATATTTAAGCTTCGCTTTGACGATAAAAAGAGTTATTTTTGCATTAAATCGCTACAAATATGGTATTATTAGTTAGTCGTACTTTAAAAGTTATTATTACCAAATTTAAATAATCATTACTTTCAAAAATTCAGTTATTAGCAGCAGTGAAAATCAGGCGCTGTTTGAATATTTTTGATGTCATGACAATCTAACTATAGTGACATAAAATGCTCGGCCCGCGCGATGTCACTGTAACGAGATTCCACTGTACAATCGTTTTAAATCGTTCCTCACCTTACCAATGCCTTCATTCAAACACTGCTATCTAGTTTTAGATTCCCAACGACGCATTTTGTTTTCAACGAATGTTCTACAGGAAAAAAACGACAAAAAAATGTAAACTTAAAAACACTTAAAGCTTGTGTTTAACTATTGCCGCAGATATTGTAAAACAGCAGTAATTATTAGCAAAGACAAAAAATATTATTGCCGTCCTTAAACATGCTTTTTAACCTTTTATATGTAATTATATAAACGACATTGCATCCTAAATGTTTTACAATCGACACACGGAATAGCCAATAAAAAATGCTTTATTTTTGTTTGCAGCATTTAATAAACTTTTTGCAACTACCTACATAATACAAAAAACTATTTAGTAAATGCATACAAAGCATATTATGTTTAAGTGATAGGTAAATGAAAATTTAATTCTTGATTAGGCTTGATTTAATAGGCATGATTCCTATTACAAATTACTTGCATGCTAATAAATCCAACGCTACTTTCTCTTAAAACTTGATTCTCACTAAAAATGTTGATTTGTAAATAACATGTTACATGCGGAAAAAATATAATAACTTTCCTCAGATTAATGCATAGGTTTTGTTAGAAAGTAAAAATATTTCACTTTGTACATGCAACCGAAGATAATGTTGTTGCAAAATCATTGATAATCGACCGCAATACAAAATTTCTGCTTGAATTCTCGTTAAAGAAAATCTTAATTTTCTTTTCCTAGTATTACAGCATACACAAATGCAAAACGATCTAAGTAAAAATTAAAAAAAGAAGCTTAGATGACACGTGTAATCATTTATACTCCGTATTATTGGGACATGGTCGAGTTTGCTTGCAGTAATTGTACACGTTGTCAATATTTTCCTCTCCACCCTTCCTTACTTATCACAAAAAATGCTGGAGTCACGTTGCCCGTGACTTTACAGCTCACATTCTACGCATCTAGTTTTTACATTCTGCGCTTTCAATTTCATTTTATCAGCCCATACATTGTCGTTAATTCACTTTTATATGTATAACTATGCTTAAAACTTCAATGTGAATGTATATACAGGGTGGCCCCATTGAAATAGGTAAATTTAAATTGTTTAGTATCTCTGCACCGATCAAAACGAGTTATATACTGATCGATAGAAAATAGTTCAAAGTTTTGGTTAATGTATGCTTTTGTTAGTTTTTGGTTGCATCATAAGTCTCAAAAAAATCCTGAAAAATATGTGGTTTTTGAAGACAGAAATAAGTTTTGGAATAGTCTGGATTCTTTTTTCTCCATGCATTTTTACCCTTAAATTCCAACTAAAGCTTTTGTAAGACATTGATTCCAAATTCTAACGAAAAAACTTGTGTGCACTAAATATGCTTTAAGGGTTGACATTATTGTGAAGCAGGGAAGAACACTTTCCTTGGGTCACTGAAAATAATGTAATCTCAAATTTTACGTAAAACAATTAGTTTTTCTTTTAAATGAAAATCATTTTTGACGTTATAATCACTTGCATGAAATAACTGCAGAACATACCTAATTTGAATTCTTAAATTACAAAATTGTTTAAAGCATCAATTTCATGACTTCTCCGGTTGAAATGAACCCGAGAAATGTGTTATTCCCTGCCTCAATATAATGTCAACACTTGAAGCATATTTACTCAACAAAAAATTTGTTTTATTACAATTTAGAGTCAACGCCTTAAGAAAGCTTTTGTTGGAATTTAGGAGTAAAAATGCACAGAGAAAAAAGAATCAAAACTATTCCAAAACTTATTTCTTTCTTCAAAAACCACAAAAAAAGCGGCAAATCTTTCAGGATTTTTTTGAGACTTCTGATGCCACCAAAAACTAACAAAATCTTACATTAACCAAAACTTTGAACGATTCTCTATCGATCAGTATATAACTCGTTCAGATCGGTGCAGAGATGCACTCGTACTAAACAATTTAAATTTACCTATTTCATTGGGCCACCCTGTATATATAATTATACAAGAAGAGTAAAAGCACGTCCGTAGAGTAAAAAAATGGTTTTAATGTTTAAATGTCCACCTCGAATCATCCTTGTCCCTTGCTACTCTTTATTTGTATTGCCTTATCATTCAGTGATTTGTATGTAAATAGATAATCGCATATTTTCCCCCTCCATCCGACACAATTCATGCAATGCAATACCATACAATTGCATTATTTCTTTCTACCCATTCCGTTCACCCACGCGTCTGCATACCTAACCTACATAATGGAATTTTCCGACTCGATCCAGACTGCGTTCCATTCCGTTGCATTTATTATTATTATTATTATTATTATTATCATTTCCTATGTACCCCTTATAAATGCCTTCCATACTTCATCGCTTGGTTTTCATATACATACATAACTACTGTACCTTATCCCACTCATTCCTGTCACTCCAACTATTTACATTACAACATGTGTCGCATATTTAAAATCCACCGATTTTTCATCTTGCATTCTACCACATATGATCCATAATATGTACATGCTGCAGAACATTTAAATTTCTTATTTAAAGGCCGGTGAGCATTTTCCTTACCACTATATGTACATACCCAATGCTGATAATTTATTACCTTACATTAAACAATTATGCCCCTCTTCTTTCCCACGCAATACCTATTCAAAACTAAACTGCCCAACGCACCACCCTCTTATCACACACTATTTTCCTTTTATTTATTTATTTATTTTATTTATTTACTTATCTATTGCTGACGTCACATCTCCCTAAACGTACTCTTATTCTGTAGTTTGGAGGATTTGAAACATGAGCAGTAGCAGTTTTCGACTAATTATTTTCAGGGTTTTGCCCCCAGTGGGGGGAGCAAATGTGTTTGCCATCTTTATTCCTTTAATTATCTTGAAATAATTGCAGGTATAAAGTGTTTTAGCTAAACTATAGACAAGTGAGTTGTGTGACTACTGTTTGGATAAAATAGCCCCATAAAATATCGTATCAAATAAGGTTGTGGTGAAAGTAATTGCAACACAGCCTACAAAAGTGGAAGGAAAATAAAAAGTTTCTCCTTCCTTCAACTTTGTCCTCCTTTGCTGCGATTCGAATCGAAGTTTTGTGCTATTATTCCATTCATAGCTAATTATGTTTTTCCTTACATCATTCAAAGCTTCCAACATTTTTGACGCGGCCGTAAATTTTATTGTTTTTTGTTAATTAAAGTAAACAAAATAAATTAAATCCATACACAATAGTCGTGCTATAGCTCGTCTACAAATGTTAATTCCATTAAACCAGGAAGTGTACAATTGCCTGTCGTAAAATTAAAAATGTTGCTCAATTCACGATGATATGATATTAAATCAGGAGTACCTTTTACGAGCAGTTTTGATGGATTAAATTGCTTACTTTATTGCCAATTATACCGAGCTTGCAGAAGTTGTTTCTGGGACGCACTTTCGTAACTTTTGTTCCTGAGCTGGTTGCTCGACCGTTTGTCATAATCTTGTAGTTTATTTTTTGGGAGCGTTCATTTGTGCGCTCACACAATCTAACAGGAATATACAACTAAGCAGAATTTCACGCTTGCTTATTAATTTACAAGATCTCAGCAACATTTAGAAAATTTTTAGTTGTGAATTCATTTACTAACAGAAAGTTAAAAATTATAAGCTCCGTTTCGTGTAAATCACATCAAAATGTCTTTGTCTCAAAACGATTTACGGTGGAATAGAATTGCTTACAAATGTGTCTGCGACCTAAACATACTACCCTTTGAGTTCGAAGTCGCAGGACGAAGACCACGAAATACAAAAATACAGAAAACCCCAGATTTAAATATTACTGTTAAGGTACAAACTTCAAGAGTAAGAATTGCAATTCATAAATGCTGGCAAGTGTTGCTGATCATCCATTGCGAACATTTATTAACGGCAAGTGTGAGATTGTTGTACTTTCCAGCTTCAACCGACATGTCGTATTATTTGTTGGTCACTTTGATGGTTACCGTCGGTATTTGCATAATTTCAATTGCAGCAATAATCAGCTCCATGCAATGGCCCACCATACATGCAGCTTTAGTGCAGGAAAGTTTCCTGGGAAATGATTCAGTAAACAATCATAATGTAAAACGCAGTAAGTTCACCCTTGTTCTACCACGTCATATTACGTTTCACAGTAGAAATTATTAACCAGTATAAAATATTCTCTTTGTTCTAGACGCTGGCGTGCAGCTTCAATTTCTAGTTTTAAAATTTCTGCCATGTATAGTGCTAGTGGGCGTGCTTGGTGCAGGAATTATCTTCTACATCTTTGATCCTTTTACTCCTATTTACATGAGTTCCTGGCTGAGTTACTATTTTAAACTGAGAGACCACGAACAAATGACAATACTACTTAAATGGTTCATGTTTCCTGTGGAAGTCTTCATTTTCTCTAATGCATTTGCATCCATTTATTACGGTGTGTTTTGCTTGATGTCGTTTCTAAACCATGCCGCGTCAAGGATTGATCAACACATTTCAGCTGCAGATGAGTTTCTCAGGTTTGATTTGTTTTTTTGGCAAAAGTCTTTAAGTTGCATTATATTTACCAGGTTAACCAATTAAGTTATTTTGCTCCGCAGTGAATCACGGCAGTTTTTGTTAAATCAAAAGCTGAGCAGCATCTGCAGAGATATTCGATTTCTACAACTGCTCACGCATTATTTCAATCTGAACTTCTCTGTCATCGTGTATTTTGCAAAATTGGGTTTACTTACTTCGTCCATATTTGGAGGTAACATGGCCATTCATTACATGTCCAATCCATTTCTGTGTGTAGTTGGCGTTTCAATCCTTGTGGACTGCACTTCTTTTTATGTTTTTACGTTTGACAAGGCTTTTAGCATACCAGAAAAAATAAACCAACTGCTTAGCTCTTTAACAGTTGCTTCGCATATGCTGAAACTCCGTCCACAGAGAGAATTGATGCGAACAACAATTGCATCGCTAAGAATGAAAGGGATCCAAGTGGGAGAATTCACAACAATGGAAAGGGAATCGACGCCAACCTTTTTAGATTTCGTTGTTAATAACATTGTTTCGTTGCTTGTGTCTGGCTTTTAGAAATTAATAGGCTTTAGACAAATGTAAAGACAGTGATCGCAAAATATCGGCATGTGTTAGCTATTTGCTCGAAGAAAGAAAAATGAACTTAGTAGCAAAAAGAGGTTATTTGTTGTTAAATGTTGCTGTGCATACAGTATGTATATGTGAGCTACCGGGTGTATAAATTATATGTAGCTATAGGATTACCCACAATTGTAAATTGTAATTTTGTTGTCCGGATAACGTAATGTTGTAACTTTGAGAGTTTATTTGTTTTTGCCGGTGAATAATTGTTTTTACTTCATTTGCACTTCACTTTTGATCTTGGGTTTATACAAAGCTGCACAATCATCATCCATTGTTGGATTTTTAACTTAAGTTCTTATGTGTGGTGGAATCTCGTTATAGTGACAACGCAAGGGACCAGCATTTTATGTCGCTACAGTAAGATTGTCACTATAGGTCTATTATGACATAATGTCACTATTAATATGTGCTATAACATGCAGTGTATATATTCAAACGAACTTATTTTTACTATTGTGTTTCTTTATTTAAGTACAAGAGTAACGGAATAAAATATGTAAGGTAAATAAAAATTGTAAGCTAAGGTCAAATTGCCTTAATGAATAAAATGTCTAACAATTCTTGTAGAAGATACTCGTTCACAGTGGTCTGTTAAAGAGAACTAGCTCTAAATTTTTTACAATAGCTTACGATTTTATGAACGCAGTCAAATACAAACACATCATCATTATCTTGACCCAAACCCCAATATTTTTGCTCTTGCAAGTGACGAAGCGCTTGATTACTTGTGAGTGTAGTCCGCTTAAGTACAGGATTATCTTCTCCATCTAATGTTGCGTCAGAATATGCCTCTTTCACACCGTTCACTTCTTTAAGTATTTCGGCTTCTGATGTTGGTTCATGCGTTAAAACTTGATCATTTACGCTAACATAATCATCAAATTCATTTTTATTTTCAAAAACACGCTGGATTTTTGAAGAGCCGACTGCAGGGCCTATTTATTCTTCTTCAATATCAGCTCGGATATTTTTGAAACAGACTACGTGCTGCCTTTTCTAAAGTTTCGATGTCTTTCATCTACAAAAATATATGTATACTAGATTTCATACTAGATTATCATAATTAAAAATTTTGAATGTCATTTAATTATTTAGGGGATTTCATGTAAAGTGGATCGAAAATCATGTCATTATAACAAGAATGTCATTATGAAAATGTCACTATGATCAACGAGCTCCTATGCACTTACATAGGCGCTTTGACGGGGACGCATTAGTATGTCACTATAACAAAATTGTCACTATGCACGATGTCACTACGGGAAGATTACACTGTATTTTAATTTTTGTTTTTTGTTCTACATATATACATAATTTACGACAAAAAATTGATGCAGGTGAAGGTCCTACAAGTTGTATACCATTCGAAAGGTAATCGTGAGATTAGCACAAATTCGTTAAAAATTTTGCAATTTCTCAAACCGTCTACCGGTTTTTGACGGTTTTCCGCGGTTTTTTTCAGCTTTTTCCAAATTGTACCTCGCAAACTGCCCTTACTCTCACGGAATTTTGTTCTATAAGATAGCTCTTTTAAAGCGCTTTCTAATGGTGTATCTCATGTTCAGATTAATTTGGTGTGACTGGTCGAAATCTTAGTTTTTCTTTTTTCCTACATTATTTCTACATTTTCTACATTCATATTTACCAAAAAAACTCATGCAGATAAAGGTCCTACAAGTTGTATACCATTCGAAAGGTAATCTTGAGAAGAGTAAAAATCCGTTAAAAATTTTGCAATTGCTGAAATGGTTTACCGGTTTTTTACGGTTTTGGCCGGTTTTTTTTCGTTTTTTTCAAAGTGTGCCATTAAACTGCCGTTATTGTAACAAGAGGTGAAAATGTTAAAACTTTGGAGCATCAATTTAAAATGCTAAAAAAATCTTTGACATGATGAAATGACAAATTAGATCATATTAATAACTGTTTGACCTATTGTGGTCAAAAAGACTTAAACTTGACAGAATGGGCTTAAAATCGGAACACGTTCTAAGCCAGCCATTCTGAACAATAATACAAGTCGTTTGACCTGTGGAGGTCACCAAAGGTCTAATCATATGCTGAAAATTTGCAGATTTCAGTCAAACTCGGCATACAAACGTAACTTAGCGTTTTCTAACGCTAAATGACATCTTGGCTGATGTGACACATCGTTTACGTACTGCATCGTATATTGACTACCTAGAAAACAGATGGTCGCAAAACGCACCAATGCGAGCCGAGCGAGGAAAAAAACAAGTCGCAAAGCGCCTTGTTTTTTTGCTCTTTAATGTTTTTATACTCCTACATTCTTACTCTAAATTTAAATGTCTTCTCTTTGTAAATCCAGCTACCGGCTGAAGAGATCTGAAAATAAAGCACAATATATAATCTATATACAATTGAAAAGCGGCAAAAACGATTACGGCAAACTCCAGCCCAAATGGGTGGAGCTACAGAGACGTACAATACATCATTCGACGCCAAATTGGACGGCGGGTGGCATAGGCTATGTTAAAAGATCCAAATGGCAAAAAACCGCCAAAAACGCCAAAGCCAAAAACCACCACAATTTTAAAAATTTAAAAATTTTGCAGAATGAATAATTAGAGCGTACTAAGTAAAGGCAGGTAAGAAAAACCCGCCGCATACCTCCTAAGCCGCAAGGAGACTTGACTGAAATGTAAAGGCTATTTTAACTGCGTAAAGGATCTCCTCTCATATGCCTGAGGGTACACAGATTCGCGATAGGCCATTTAACGTGAAAAGCGATTGTGATGACCGTAGGGCAGATCAAAACACAATCAAATGCGGGAAATTCGCCAAATTGACAGAAATCGCCCCACCCACTGCCAAATTTATGTTTTTGTTAAAATGAAATTATATGGTGTAATACAACACGCTAAACAAGGTCGGGAAAGAAAACCCGTGACAACTAGCCAAAAAACAAATATAAATTTAAAAGCCTTAGTAACTATGCACAAGATCTCCGAATTGCTTAGTGGGATAAAGACGTTCAATACATCGTTCGACGAGAAAACCGGTGAAGCCCGTCGTAACTCACCAAAACCGCAAGATTTCTTTTTTTGACCCTTAGGCAGGTAATTACAGGGCTACTGGCTTTTAGGCCAATGGCTCTTAAGCCCCATTTCTAGGGTAAATGGTTCTTGGCCACTGAATGCTTTTAACACGTAGGTAAGAAAAACTCGCCGAAACCTGACAAAAGCATCAAATAAGGAATAATGGTTTTTACCTTGACACTTGAATAAATGAAATCAATCAATCAATCAACCGCTTCAATTTGGGGGGTGGTAAAAAAGGCCAACATCGCATGACGTAATATTTGCATGCTCCCTAAGAAGGTAAATTTATGGTTTATTTAAGAAAATAATGTCGTTAGTGGAATTTCGACAAAACGATCATTAAAGTGATAAAATGAAGGCTAACGTTCCTTATCACTTTGCGAAAATACTAAATTCAAATTATTCTGCTACAGCATCGCATAATGCCAAAATGTGACGTCATTCTTAGGGAGGGGGGAGGGGGGGCCATACGATAACCAAATAATTACCTAATAGGTTCGAGGAGGGAGCGCTAATTAGTTAGGTAATTTTCAATCGTTGTTTGATATTGTTGCTAATTAATTGCAATAATATAAACAATTGACCTTTGACCTTTACGCAATGAAACGTATGCAATAGCTTTTATTCGATATATATATTTGTTAAGTTTTGGTGTTAAGCAGTGCTGCTTTAGGTGTGAGTATGAGCAACCAGCATGAAATATATAGGATTGACCTTTGACCTTGATGCGGTTACAGGTGATTGATAGTTTTATTTTATAAAAATATATTTGTAAAACGTTTGTGTGAGTCAGTGCTACGTTAAGTAGGAGTATGAGCAGTCTGTTAGAAAAATAAATATTTGACCTGTGACCTTCGAGGTCATGCTTGCTGTTGTCACGCTGCTTTTGAAGCAACACCGCGGTGATTTATAGCACGTCAATTGATTGTTTACTACAGTTGTTTTCTATTCCTTTGGAACAGTAGCTAAATATCATGTCTGATCGCCTACAGACCGTCCACTGTGAGTTACGAAAAAATAACTTCAAAATTGAGATACGCGCGTTTTCGTAAATCGTTGCGCAAGTATGCGCAAACGATTTCTAATTGACCTTGTAGCTAATATTTTGTAGAATTTTTATATATATGTCGCTGGTTGTTGCAGCGTGTAGCAAAAAACTTATATCGATGTTTATTTCCCATTTGATTATATCACGAGAATTACATATGTTTTTCAAATTATTTAGCAGCGTTGCAGTTAGGTACCAATATAATGTACAAAAATGTATCTAGTATTTCACAAAAATACAGATATTGCATTTTGCGATCGTCGACATCCGCCATTTTAAATCAGAATTATAAAAAATGGGCCCTATGTGCACTGTGACGATTTTGCACTGTGCTTTGACAATCTCTAGCTGCGCAATGGATCAATGAATTTCCTTTAATTAGAATTCAAGGAAAAAACTAGGGATATAAACTGGTAGTTGTAATCATCATCTAGTCCACGTGAAGAGGATTATACGATTTTAAAGATGTAATTAGGACGTTCTCTCCGATTTAGAAAGTAGTCATTAGCAGTGCTTCTCGGATTTTAATAGTCGTCGTAAGTTCGTTAGGAATATACTTACATAAAGATTTTATCACGTTGAAATTATGGACTTATTTTATGGACTCTTTTTATGGAGTTTTCCTGGCATAAATAATGCCTCAGGATAATTTTCTTGAATTGTATAGAGTTGCCATATAAAGGAATCACTGATTATACGTTATTTACTGAATCCTCGTTGCTTGGATAATTTACATCACTCTAAATGTCATTAGGACGTTGATTTTAGTTTTAAAAGCCGTCATTAGGAAGGTTTTCCCGATTTAATAGTCGTCGCTATTAATGTTTTCTCGATTTTAAGGGTGTAATTAGAAAGATAATTACCCCACATTTTCAAAATTCTATAGAAAAGTTGTTTTTCTTGAAAGAAGTTGTCATTAGCACATAGATGCCAAGTAACTATCGTAGCTTATTTGTGGATAGCGTTTATTTGTTAGCTCCTCAAACTAGCACAAAGAGCTTGCAGGAAATTAAAATGCAACCGAAATTTGTCGCTTATTTATTTGTTTCCAAAACCTCAACAACGTCTTTCAGGAATATTTCATTTGTGAATTAATGTACTAAGAAAAGGTTAATATTAGGTATAAGTTCTGTTTCGTGTAGATTAAATCAAAAGGAGTTTGTCTAAAATAGAGTTACGGTGGAATCAGAGCTGGAAACAAAGCTGCACTTGGCGCCGCCCGCCGCATGAAGAGTGCCGTGATTGGCTGGCACGCAATTATGTTACAATTATTTTTTCATGAATGAAAAGTTGATAAAATGGAAATGTGTTTCATGCTATAATT
>JAAXYX010005101.1:0-11350 GCA_036851915.1 Ptenothrix huangshanensis | reverse complement strand
CCTCGTGGATTCCGATTCAGCAAAAACGACATTCCGTCAAAAAGAAACGAATGGACTTGTAATAATTATACAGAAAAGACTGAGTATTTGTAAACTATTGTATTTGCAATGTACGTAATGTTTGAGACTGTAAACTGTAACAATGTGATTCAAGTAAATGTCGTATAGGTACCTGTAGTCTGTTGTTGTCAGTATTTGCGTATGTATGTAGGTAGTTAGAGAGGGGGTGGGAGGGAGATTGCGAGAGGAAAAAAAATCTAATAAAAAACTGTCCTGTCTGTGTGTTGTGTTTGTCTGTAACCATGTTTCTACAAACCATGAGAATTATTTAATTACTCATACATTGAGCATCAAAATATTTGAAGCGGAGAAACGTCGATTCGAACATTTAGTTTGGATTCGAACCTTCATTTAAAAAATGGACGAGAGCACTGAGCAAGGGCTCACAACAAGATACACAGACTATACACATCCAGGCGCTTTTACTGGAATTCACACATTTAAACAATTCATTCCATCAAATGAGCATATTGCTCTCAAGTCTAGACTTTCATCAGTGCCACAGTATACGCAGTACCTACCGAGACGACTACGTTTCCCAAGACGGCAATTTAACGCTCGAGGATCTCATGAACAATACCAAATTGATCTGCTGAGTGTAGGGCAGTACAGTAAATTTAATAAAGGCTTTAACTGGATCCTAATTTGTATTGATTCATTCAGTCGCTTTCTATTTGTCAAAAAACTTAAAAAGAAAACGGGAGTTCAAGTAGCGACAGCACTTGAAGAGATTTTTAATGAATCAGGATTTGTACCTAAAAATATTGTTTCTGATGAAGTAAGTTTCGTTTATTACTTTAATAGGTGTAATGTAAATCTGAATATGTGACTATTTTTCAATCATAGGGAAAGGAATTTTATAATTCGCATTGTCGCCGACTTTTTCAAAGACTTGGAATTAACCACTATTCTACAAAGACAGGTGTAAAAGCAAGTCAAGCCGAGAGGTGTGAATATAAGCAATGTAATACAAAAGCTACAATTGACATGAATATTAAGATATAACTACTCGTTTTGTAATAGGGTAATCAGGACGATTTTAGAGCGGCTGCATCGCTACAATGGAAATAAGAAGTCATTTAGATGGATAGGTTTTCTAAGTCATGCAGTGGAAACCTACAATAATTCAAAAGTGGGTGCAAAGCTAGTTGTAAAGATAGGTAGGGACTTGAACAATAATGCATTAACATGTTACTATTCTATTTTTTATTGTATATTCAGAACAGAGCAACGAAATTTGCTCCTGCAGAAGTAAATTCACAAAATCAAAGTTTGGTATTTCATCATATATACGATCCAAATCGGGAATCCTTAACTAATTATGATGAACCTACCTTTAGGGTAGGCGATTACTGTCGAATATCGACAAAAAGAAATATTTTTGACAAGGGAGCTAATAAGCGCTACTCTGATGAAGTATTTGTGGTTAAAAGAGTGCGCAGGAGTGATAATTTATACATTTATGAATTAAACGACCTAACCGGGCGGACTATTAATGGCACCTTTTACAAGTTTGAACTTGCAAAGGTGTCTTTAAACGGTGTCCAATGAAATTGTCTTTGAAATTTATCTCGAATTTTCTATCCCCAAAAAATTATAAAAAAACAAAGTTAGTAAAACGAAAAGTCTGTTACTATTTCATTCCAATAGTCTTGTTTGTTGATCAATTTAAAGATCAGAGTATGGAACGAAAGGTAATCACATAAATAATTAGCAGTCCCAAAGTTATATATTTGTCTACTACTGTACTAAGTTACGTGTATTTGTTATTGATTTTAGTCCTGTACTAATTCAAGAAACACTAAAAGTGTGTGCACTTGTGTAGTACATAAACGAGAAAATCCTGCTTTAATTTTTAAGGTGATGTTGCAATACATAATAATGCAATAGGATTGTCAATAAATATGTACGCAGTATTTCAAAAATAATCTTTTTAATTACAGATACAAATTGGTGAGGGATATCTAATATATATAGAATCCGACTTTTTACATATTCGAAAACCAGACGGTACTACATTAGGTTCTGGCTTAAGAGTTCCAGTGAGTCTAGCTAATCCACTCCTTCAAGCAATCTCAAGTGTTTTAAGATTCAACGACAACGATGAATAGTGACATATTTGTGTATTTAGTTTCCACTGCCTCTTCAGATATTTATCCAGAGAATTCAAATAGCAATTTTAAAGTACAACTTCCTACTAATATCGAATTAGATAAAGAGAATTATGAGGTTGCCTTGAGTGAGATTTCCTACTCCCATTCGAGTAAAATGTTTACAAACGAAGAGGAGACTGCAGAGAGAAAAGTTGAAGTTCGAAAGTGGCAGTCGTTAGATAAGGATGGGAATCGATTGGAAGAAAAACAATTTGTGTACTCAATTCCAGGCCAGCCAGTTAGCACAGGGGATCTTATATCAACAATTAATAAATACCTAACACAGCTGGCTGCTCTTCATCACTTAAAAATACAGTTAGCTTGCAAAAGAACAGAATGCTTAGTCGAAATTGAAACTGGCAATTGCGAATTAATATTGTCTGACAAGGTTTTGGCAATTTTGGGGTATAGTCATGGTACAAAATTTAGAACTGGAACCACAAAATCTATAGCTCCACCTAATCACTACGCTAATATGAACCTAATGTTCATTTATTCCAACATTGTTGAGAATCAATATGTATGCGGAGTAAAAGCCCCTATATTACGAATGATTCCTTATAAGGAAGCCAAAGATAAGGAAATGCAACATTTTGTATTTCATCCAGTGTACTATTTAAAGATGAATGATTCAACTTTAAACGTCATTCATCTTGTGATACTGACTGAAAATGGAGAGCCATATAACTTAAGCGCCGGAGTATTTTCAGCAGTACTCGTATTTAGAAAGAAATATTAACTAGTACTAAAATGTCTATACATCCGTATTATAACCTTCAGTATGGTGGTGGAGACGTTGATTTACCTTATTTTGTGGTTAGTAATAAATTTATAGAATATTTATACAATAGAGACAAATAACTTTGTTGCCATTTGAATTCTTGCAGTCGTCAAGACGTGTTCAAAAAGGTCGAGGAGCCATTGGAAATTTTTTTAGAAATCTAGGAAAGTTCTTAGTACCTACGTTAAAGAAAATTGGAAAAGTTGCCACTCCTTATGCTAAGGAGTTTATAAAGTCCACTGCTGGTGACATTATTCAGGGGAGGAAGGGATTCAAGGAAGCTATAAAGTCTCGTGGTATTGAGACGTTGCGAAAGGCCGAGTCTGAACTATTACATGATAAGAACGAACAACAGCAGGGAAGTGGATTATTGTTTCGATCTGATGCAAATAATAAAGATAATACTATGCCACTTGGCAGACGACGAAAGCGTGTAAAGCGAACACAATTAAAAAGAGCTGTGCGTAAGCGTAAGACAATTAAACGTGTAAGGAGGGGAAGCAAGAAATCAAAGCAATCACATCGACGACGAACAAGGGGGAAGAGATCTCTGACTGCCAGTTCTGTTTTCGATTAGCAGTAAAAAGTCATGTCTACTATAACGCAAGCATTCCGACCTGATACAATTTTAGTAAAGGATCATGTTGTAGACGGTAGCATTGTTAATATAGTGTGGGAGAAATTGTCATCAAAGACCAGTTTGGATAATGAATTTTCTCAGCTTGAATTTTCAGCTGAAGGAACTGAAAGTCTCTATATAAAGCCTGATGGTGAGTATTTCTTAGCCTTTAAATGTTTTGTACAATCAGTAGATCTATAATTGATATAATGTTATCTTTTAACGTTCAGATACGTGGATTGTTGTACGCGGAGGGGTAGTTGATGAGGCAGGGGACAAAGCAGATGTGGATACCCTGGCTCTCACTAATAATTTTCTGCCGAGTTTATTTTCCTCAGTAGAGGTATCGTTTAATGACTCCATTGTCTGTCAGACAATTAACCATGGGTATAGATCTATAGTAGAAACTATACTCAATTCCTCGCCAGAATATATAGACTCAATGGGGCTAATCCAGGGCTACGTTCCGGATAGTGCACCAGGGACGCTCGCTAAAGGAACTAATGCATCTTTTACAAAACGTAATACTTGGGCAAAAGCTGAAACTGTAGAGTTTGCCGGTAAATTAGCAGCTGATGCATTTACTATTACTGATTTATTATTACCTTCTATTCGAGTTAACATAAAACTTACAAAAGCCCCAAGTAATTTTATTTTGATAAACACTGTCGATAAGGACCCAAAGCGTTACCGATTCAAGTTTCAAGAAGTTTACATTTACATTAAACGATATGCAATATTACCATCAATAAGTCTGAAGAATCATCAGATTTTACAGCACACCCCTATTAAAATAAGCTACAAGAAAGTATTAGTCCGTAGCTTTATAGCAAGTAAAGGTTCTACGTCTGTGTCTGATATTTCGTTGTTGTCAGGTATACTTCCTGAGAGAATCGTCTATTTTATGGTTTTAAACTCTGCCGCATACGGTAGCATGACGACAAATCCATATAACTTTAATGACTTTAACGTATCTACAATAAACTTGTCAAGCTCAAATCAAATGTTCGCGTTTCCTCCGCTAAAACTAAATTGGAGAAGTGAAAAGAGAATAGCAGAAGCTTATTATTTAAATCATCTTGCCCTAAACTCAAATAGCAATGAAAATGGTAATCCAATTCCAGCGGAGTTATTTAATGGTGGAGGCACGTGTATGTTTATATTTGATTTACGTGATGCTCGCAGTTCAGAAACTGCAATTCCAACCAGAACTGGGAACATACGTGTCGAAGCCCAGTTCTCTGCCCCATTAGCTGAAGCAGTCAGTTGCTTCATTTATGCCGAGTATTCAGCATTCCTGAGTGTTGATAAATTTTTAAATGTGTCAGTCCACGATCTTAACGAATTAAATATTTAATTGTGCTAAATGAACACCTTGGAGATTGCAAGTTGTATTGAAAAACTATTAAACTGTCGCTACAAGCTTGCTTCGAAGTGTAGCAAATTTACTTTGGGCATGTGGAAAGTTGTTTCTGCCGATCAACTATTACTTTTGCCTGTATCTGACCCTTCAACCTATCCTATGTTTATTATTTCAAACACCGATGCACAAGACAAAGGTGTGTATACTTAGACTATTATGTCTATATTTATATTTATGATGTCTTAATTTGCGTTTTGTTGATATTTTATGAAGGTGGCACCCATTGGGTTTCTTTTTATAAGAAAGATCAGGACTCACCATTATTATTTTTTGACTCTTTGAATCGTTCTTATAACTACTACGGTGACTATTTCACCATATTTGTAAATAATGTGAATTGTAAACGGGTTAATACCAATGCATTTAAATGTCAAGGCTTGTATTCAAATTCGTGTGGACAATTTTGTATTTATTTCGTATCGCGGTGCGTACTTGGATGGAATATGAAAAAGATTGATTCTGTTCTTAATTCACAAAATCTGAAAAGAAACGATAAAATTGTAACTACCTATGTTCGAAAATTAAAAACAATTCCCTGTAGAAAGCTATTTTCGAATTTGTCTTGTGTGCAGTCATGTAAACAACCCTGTGAAATGTAAATGTTGATTGTGTATTGTCTTGTAATAAAATGAGATTAGTGGTTTTACTGCCATATCTCCCCTCGTCTCTTTAATTAGTTTCATTTTATTGCACCAACTTGGTGTATAAAAGCGAGTGGATTGTTACTCTGGCTTGGCATTCTGTATTCCAAGTTTGACTTTCATCTTGCTATCTAATAGCTGTTCATAGCACATTGTATCATGGCTGAGGATAAAAGCTTTGAATATCGTCGAGGTTCATTAGTTCTGAGAAAGACTTCAATTGGACAAAAGAGGCAAAAGTTCCGAAAAGACACTGAGAACACATTTGTGGATTCCCTTAACTTGGATATTGAAGCCCTATTGGATTGTGTAAATTGATCAAATCAACTTTGATTTACTATTACGTATTGTATTGGTCGGTGCTAATAATTATATTTATTTGTTGGTAGTTAAATACAGACGTTACCGTTCAGGCAATCCATTGGGAGGGAACGAAGCGCCTCTCAATAGCCCTGATCAAAAAGTCTGGCATTTATGCAGGTCAAACCTTTTCCATGGACTCTGATCACGCTTTGCCCCTAATCAAAGCCTTTGCACTATTGTACGGTAAAACGGGAGCATCGGTGGAAGCAATGCAAGAAGCATTGGATTTTGCATCTTCTCAACTAGAGAAGATGAAGTTGGAGACGGTGGAGTAGGTGTATGCGTGTAGTATACCCTATATCTTGAGAGGATCGTGCAACTTATTGGTAATTAAGTTGTACGAGGTGTAAATGTCTAGTCAGCACAATTGTCCAGGGACCGCCATGACGATACTGGACCACTGTGCTTGTCTTCGTGTGTGTCTGTGTTGTTAAGTGTGACTCATTTCAGTGTAACTCTGAATTGCGTAGTAATTGTGATTGTGTAAATTGTGATTGTAAGTGTTTCTTTAAGATTTGCGAAAGCCAAACCATAATTAAAAACTTGTTCAAAAGTATTGACACGGGAAGAAGAATCAAAATGTTGATTATTTTTATCCTGTTTCTTGGTATTCACCAAGTCTCCTCTCTGGCAAGTGACGAACTTGCCATGGGATTTTCGTCTGCATTGGACGATGCATCTGGCCCTGATATTTCTGCTTTGTCTAATGGTGAGCCATATTTATTACAAATAGCTAATTATTAGCATGACTTTAAAATCAATGCAATGTAATGCATTGATAGTATTTGTAATTGCATTGTTGATTGCAGATGAAATCTGCAATCCTCGTTTGGACTGCTTCAGCTGCCTTCGCCATTGCTATTACCACAAGGCCTTGGAGATTCATAGTGAATATCCATCAATCTGTCTGCCTCTTCGGGATGTTTGGAGACCTGACTACCTAATATACGAAACAATCGTTGACATTGAAGATTGTGTTAATCATGAACAGCGAAAACCGAGTTCAGCATGGATTAACACAAAGAACTACACTCGCATTGTGACTCCACTTCCGGATTCCGACTTTTATTTTGAACGATTAAATCGATCAGCTTGGAACGCGAGTGAGCATGAGGGGATTGAATGGATCTGGGGAATTGAATCGAACGGATTCCCCAATATTGCTACTATCACGATAGTAGCAGGTATGTAATTATTTAATTTTGAAATAAATATTCGTATTAATTGTTACATTGTATTAATTATTGATTCATATAATGTAAGAAATATTTAATTATATTTATTTCAAGGTGGCTGTACGGGTTTGGTAATTATTGTCGTCATTGTGATCATTCAGATCACTAGACGTGGGCAAGGACTGATCAACATTGATGTGGAGAATGCTCCAGTCACTGTTGACCACATCGAGATGACACAGATTGTCTCATTGGAATCGACCAGTGTTTAAAGAGAAGTGTCATCTTATGATTTTTTTAATTTCTTTATACTTGATTACTCTGGCTTAAGTATCAAATAAGTCAAGTATTTAAAACTCCACCTTTGTGTTCAGTTTTCATTTTTGAAAGTATTTTTTTTTGATTTTTTTTAATTATTAATTAATTCATTGAATTAAATCAATGTTATTTATGGTTCATGAGTTTAATTCCAACGTTGATTCATTTCATTACATTCTGTGCGCTTTGTGCTTAATTGACAAAAATACATAATTGCTCTTGTTTATACGTATGTACTATTTGATTAAACTTGAATTTCAGTAGTAGTGCGAAAAATTGCGAATATAACTGCCTTGATATTTGCACATTGTGTTTGTGTATGTAGGTACACTAGTACATATCTGCATGTTCATGAGCAATTATGGATTTTATTTCTATTTTGTATTTTTGAATTCAATTTTGAAAATAAATCTCATAGAAATACTATGGTTATTAAACAAAACTATTCAAATTGTTATTTTCTTTATTTAAATAAATACTTGTGAGTGCAAATGGACGCTTCGAAGTTTTTTGTCTACACGAGATAAGTTTGAAAGCGCCCTAATTCTGCTCCGCTATTTCCCTGTATCTGCGTACTTGCACTCAACATGTATTTATTTGACTAAGATTAATTAAATGCTAGGGCATGCATTAATTTAATAATAATGATCAAAAGAACCTGGATATTCTGCATCCGTCCAGTCAGCTCATGCTCATGAAGGATTCGCTTTTAATGCATGTGAGATAATGTAGGTATATGTATGTTCGTGATTACAATAATGCATTCAGGAATCAAGTAGGTAATTACTTAGCTGAATACTACGCTGTATGAAAATCATATTTGATAAAATCAATCGTCATACTTAAATGACAACATAAATACAATAGCTGTGCTGTAACTCAATTAAAATGTCAATTGTGTTTTTTTAGAAATTGAAATTCTAAATATGTGAAAGGGAAGTAAGAATTAGTTACCTGTGGTTAATATTACTACAATGTATGCGATCAGGAGTATAATGCCTTAGATCCAATAGTAGGATAGAATCACCTAATTTTGATCAATTTTAACAAAGTCGATGTTTGAGTGGCTTCGTAACCTGTGTACAGCATAGTTTCGGAAGTGTAATCAAAATTAAATACTGTAAACATTTTTGTATATTTAAGTAAAACTGATTGAATTCAATAAACTGCAGCCACAGAAAATCAAATATCCTTTGATTACACTTTACTAGCGAAAATAGTTATACCAAAATTTGATCAAAATTAGGTGATGTGTTATAAAAATTCTCAAATAGTTCTCCCTCTCAATAATGCTACACTCTCACAAAGTTCCCTTTCTTAAATAATTACCCACTCACAAACAGTTCCCCAAATCGAATTAATTATGTACAATGTAATGCAATGTAGGTACTTAGGTAGGTACTGACCCACATGAAACTATAATTACATTGCGTTGTTATGTGTGTAACTTTGTAATACTTACAAAATATATACAAACAAAATAATACATTGATTTTAATTCTTTCCATCCACTCATATTGTTGTAATGAGTAATTGACATTCAGAATTTAGACATTGAGAATTTGGTTCTGTTCTGAAGAAGATTGTTATGTGCAATCGAAAGCTAGACAATAGGTGATTTGAAAAACTTATCTACAAGCCCCGAATGTCAGTTACTCATTACAAAATAATACATTGTTCGTGAGTGTAGTAATTTAAGCATAACGCATATCATAAATACCCAGAATGATAATAATTATCCCTATCAATTAGTTCCAGACTAGAGATTTATTTTGTAAATAATTCACCTGGAGAACTATTTGAACATTTGCGTTCTAATTAAATAAGCAGACAAATTGAAATCCCATCCAATGTGCTAATGAGTTTATATTGAACTTAGATGACAATCGGATTTTAGGTTTAGTTTTATGAAATGCATGTTCATGTAAATTTAAAATTGAATTTTCGTACCTGTATAATTTTGTCAGATGTTGATGTTTCTGATTCTGCTCGGATTTTCTCGATAAGACTGGAAATAATACAATAAATGACAATGTATAAAATATGTTTGAGCCTGTTTCTTGCTATATTTTCAAATGCAAGAATTAAAATTTCGTAGAATTTATCATAATGCAACGTTAATTGATCGTATATTGACATTAAGAAAGAGTAATTAATTATGTTGTTTTATAATTAATTGTAGTGATGTACTTACATGATGTGTGAAAAGCGAGAATGTGAGTAGGACATGGATGGATGTAGTTCAGTTGTCCTCTCCGCGTCCCTCTCGTATTCTCGCTCTCGTTGTAATCCGGTCCCGTTCTCACGCGTCTTCCCTCTTCATAATTTATAATGGTAGATCTGAAAAATTAAAAAAAAACAAATATAATTTATCTATATACGTATTTTTATTTTTAGCAAATGGAAACATTTGTGGAAACAACCTTCACTTTAATCGTAAGACATGGATAGATACATGCACAGTATGATGAATGGATTCGTAATGGTAATGATGGTAGTAATAGTAACGGTGACCTATAAAAGTATTTTTAGCTACGATTAAGCGGTCTCACATTTTACTTCCCGTTAGTCCCAGTCATTCTCTTATTCATATATGTCTCGCTTTTCCATTACCATTACCATCTCGTTTCAGATTTCAATTCCAATTCTACTTGTCATTTCAATTTCAATTCTAATTTCAGTATAACCTTGTATTAGAGTTTATTTTAATATCTAACGTTAAAGTTAAAGCAAAAGTGACTTACCGAGAATTTGTTGTTCCTAAATCAATACTGATGACAGTCCAAATCTTGAATCTTGTCAGCTTCTTTAGCAATACACAATAGACACGAAAACTAAACTTATATAATTCCAAATACAATAACTGGTCTCATTTTGGAAAATTATTTGGACTTTTATCAGTCGAAATCAGGTTGAGAAAAAACTAGTGCTTTAAAGATGGACAAATATACATAGAATGGATGTGACAAGAAGGCAAAAGTCTGTTTGAGTGTAAGGAAGTAAAACTGGATACAAATTATTGTTGTGGCTACTCTTCGGTGTGAAATCGCGGAATGAAGGCTTGGGATTTTGTCGTTGGTTGTGGATTTGGATTGTGAAATAGAATCCGGAGCAGCTGCAAGTCTGTACAGACGCTAAAAGCCAACGACTAACTCGGTGATAGGACGAGATCACAATACAAGTTATTAATTTTAAGCGGGAGATGATAGGATTCGTTGGATTTGGCGCTCAAAGGTAGTAGCTTGTATTGTGATTTTTTCTGTCACTGAGATAGTCGTTGGCTTTTAGCGTCTGTACAGACTTGCAGCTGCTTTTTGGATCCGTTTACTTTTACATCATTAGTAAGGGTAATTCGCAATGTCAACCCCCTCTCATTCTTATTTTTGGGCTATTGTCCTATCGTATTTCCCCCATCATATTTCCCAAGCATTCATCCACCTAAGAGTTGACGTCATTGTGTATGATCCCTTTATTGTCAGTGTTAAGCGCATCTCCCCTTCTGCTTTTCCTTCGTTTTCCGTCTCAATATCATCATAACGATTCTGGAGGGAGATTTCCTTTAGTACTACCAGTATAGGAACATCTGGTCACACCGATCGATAACATATGATTCCTATATTGGTAGTGCTAAAGGAAATCTTCATCTCGATATTCGGTATCTTTAGAGTAATTGACTACTACTACTCACCAGGTACAGTTTTTGGCGCTGATTTTTTTGTCCATGGCACCAAAAAAATCTGACTCCCAACTACATGACCCCTTCATGTTTCATGTTGCATTAATAGCATCGACATGGAAAGGGTGAGAATAAGATGTA
>JAAXYX010005100.1:0-11354 GCA_036851915.1 Ptenothrix huangshanensis | reverse complement strand
AAAAAATTGAGGAAACCCGATGTACTTTAAATGGCTAATACTAACAGCTACATACTTACATATGTGGGTAACTGACTGGTAGGGGTCCTTTACGTTAAGACACACGTTTAATACCAATGCAATTAAATTTTGTATCGGGTAATATTTTTAGGATAATTTTACCACACTTTTACAATATTGAAACAATTGCTTATAATTCCTGGATTTTACCCACCACTTTTCTTCCTTGTTTTACTTCTTTAGATTTTATTTGTCTGAAAACGTCACTCCGATAATTAAATTCTACTCTTCAAAGCAGTTGGCGGTTTTTATTCTAATAAGCTGTCATTGCGAACGCACATAGACAATTCTTTGAACCAGTAGCCGTATGCCACAACTAACTACAATTACTACATGCTAATACTTTAGTTACGGAGTCATTTAAAGATAATTAATTTTCTATAATATAATCTACATACGGAAAGTATATATCGTTTAACACCCACACTGTAGTGACTGTAGGCCAAGGTTAGACAAATAATACTGAATGCTATTAGTATAACTAAACTTGTTTTTTCTAGAAAAAGGCACTAATAGGGTAATTAAATACATCCAATTTACAGAATTCAACTTCCTTTGCATGCAATACTACAACCATAACCACATAATTATGAAGTTAATTCATTATGATCGTGTCCTTGCCTTTGCCATATATGAATCCAACCAACTACATACATAATTATAATTACACCTGGATGTTTCTTGTGGCCCTGGGAACTAATGAAGCATCTTTAATCCCACAGCCTACGTAATAAACAATTTACTAATCGTAAATAGGTAAGTGACAAGAAACAAATCCACGTGGCATTCTAGCACAGGAGCATTAGCTAAATGTAGAACAACCACTATCACACACTATCTCGAGTCTCGAGTAGGTTGAATGCTATTATACATTACTTACATACTTGATAATTTATTATTACTAATAATCACATAGCATTTATGTAGTTGTCAACTGTGCATTAGAATTATTCCAAAAAGCAAAGTACTTCCCCAATTCGATTGCTTAAGTACACTATACCATGGCATTATCAGCATCGTCATCACCAGTGAATGTGCATCGTTTAAATACGTACATAATTACAAATTGCTTACCTAAATTATTACTCACGTACACCGTAAAAACTATGCAGGATGTAGCTACTAATTAGGAAAAACCGGAAGTAACAGAACAGCACGTTTTTTAAAACAAAAAGCTATCATTCTACGCAATTGCGTAAGAAATGGTTGACATCCGAATTTTAGTTAGACGAAAAAACGACACAGGCTTAAAGCAATACTATAAACTGTGCACCTAAAATGACATCTATTTTATGTCTATCTTTAGCCCGCATCTTCGCACATGTTTCTTTCTTCATTTAAAACTGGAAATAAATTCTGCACTAGTTAACTAGTTAACAACTAAAAAATTTCAACAGTTACTGTTGAACATAATAAATAACACGGGATAGTTCTATCAGTTTTCTCATAAGAATCTATGGCAAATTCTAGGAAACTACACTGTAAAAACTACAGAATTTTAAAGCAAGAAAAAATGCATGCAAAACACCAAACCTCTACTCGTATTTAGTATAATTAGGATGCATCAAAAACCCACACAAAGCGCTTATTGGCCTGTGAGATTTTTTTAGATACATTTTAGACAAGCCTTCGAATTCTAGATACACTTTAGGCAAACCTGAGATTCATCCTAACTACGTTCATAACTATACTAAATCGTACGTTTTTGGCATTTAAGATGCACTAGTTTTTTACAGTGTAGAAACTGGTTTTGTTCAATTACGAAACCAAGTATTTCAACTATGTATTGAAATATATAATATGTACAATTACAAGTTGTAGGCACAATGCGAATTCGAATTACTGATATTGATGCTTTTGCTGCTACTGATGACCTGCGATTTGATTAATAACGATCAGTAGCATCTTGGCATCATGTTCGTCTAAATGATAATAAAGCACGTACTAAGCTTACGGTATGTTAGACGTATTTCTTATGGATGAAAATGCCGCGGTACCTGTGCCTGTACCAGTGTCCATAATTTCCACTTATTGTGTACCTTAACCACTACCAACAGTACAAAGCCTACTACTACTATACTCCCTACTACCATTAAAAAGTACAGCCTTCTTTTACTACATGAAAGACAAAGACAACGTGGAAAATTACAATCTACTACGATCATATTACCACCGTAGAACAACATAGTAAAGCCAAGTCATAAGGGACGAAGGAAGTTGCCATAAGTGATGGTTTATTTATCGTTGTAATTATCTCCTTATCTGTCTTCCTGAAAAGTGCCAAGTTCCTTATTACTTTGGAATGTTTGGATGCTATATAGTGGTAATTATAATTATTTCGATTCCCAAGCTATTTTCTTCAGTACATTAGGCGCTAGAGGTTATGTAAGTGTATAACATACAATATTAAGAAAGTGCATTTTTTATTTCAGTGCTTACAAACTAATCTAGTAATCATTATCTACTAATGCTTAAATATAGATCTGCCCTGTTCCTAACCAAAATACTATACGAGACAATTTCATTTTAACATTTAGTAAGTAAACCTTATAGCGTAGCAGATTCGTGCATTAATACAAAAGCTATTTTAAACCCTGAAGCGATTACATAAATACTGATTTCTTAGTAAATCCAACTTAACTGCATGTGTTATGTACTTTTGTCAGGGTAAAAATAATAACGTACTATTAGTAGTGCTTATACAACCGTAGTTGGCTGATAGTTGTTCCTGTTAGTTGTTAGTGCTTCTGATAGTTATTGCTGGCACTGCTAGTCGTTATTATTACATAGTATTGTGTCCACATTTCACTTTCTAAATCATCATTGATCATTGTTGAGTATTTTGGAAAAAAAATGGAGCGAGGACAATAATTGCAACGACAATGAATGAACTCAATGAACCTTTCGATCGCTCATTTTGACTAGCACAACAGTACCCTAATCATATTATTATTTATGTAGGTACTCTAAAATAAGTCAGGAAACTCTTTGAAAAACATAGGCTAGGCTAGAGATGGAGACTCCTTCCTGACTACAATTGCATTTTAGCTGATAGAGTTTGTTCAAGAATCAGTTATGTACACAGATTATAATTTTTTGAGGAAGGACTTTGCATTGAAAACATTATTTTGCAAAATCTGAGTGTGTGTAAACTCCTGATACCAAAGCAAAATCAGCGATATTCCTCATCCTCTAAAAGGCAAATAAAGCTAAAAACGCAAAAATATTTTCTCGTCATCATCGGTAGTATGCAATTGTTAGCTAAACACGACAACTAAACACAAGAAAAATCAGTCGACCTTTTTTATATGAAATACATCGGCATGGGCATATACTATTTTTGCCACAATCCACAAAATCAATAGGAAATGAACACTATCTGAATTTGTGAAGTGAACTGAACATTTGCGTGGCTTATCACTCTGTTGTCGACTATACTAACTTAGATATGAGAATTTTGCAAAATAATTTCGAGATTTTTTGCTCAATAATGAACCCTACCTGTATGTAAACGCTACACAGTAGGGACCAACGTCTACATTCCAGCTGCCTTGAATGCCCAACCATAAAGACACAACTGGAAAAGGCAAACCGACTGTCACAACAAGACAAGACAAGACAATAAAGTATGTATGTATGCACATATGTACAAGCCAAGACAAGCCAAGACAAGCCAATGACATTTTAAATGTTCTTCTCATTGTGTTCATGACTAAACACGACTGCACCAAATTCCAATTCAAACCTAACTATAATACTACCGTAGCTTCTACCTTACTCCAATTCCTTCCAGTTCCACAGCCTCCGGCGACTCTAATCTACACTACGGCGACTACCCCTTCTATTTCTTCAGTAGTCGTAGTAAAGAATAAAAACTTGATAATTACAAGGGCATTGACAATGACGAGACGAGGCAATACAATACAATCACCCCTCGCTTCTAATTAATTTCGGGTGCATGAATAAAAACAAAAGTATACATTATAATTATAATATTCAATATAACACGTAACCCTCTGGCCTCTGATGTATGTATGACTACTTACGCAAGTCTATTACCTACGTTATTATTATTTCAGACTTTGAAATTCGTTTTAGGCTTCAAATTTTCTGTACACGCATAAATGATACGATCAAACACGTTTAGTCAATTTTTCATGCACAATATAGTGCAAAATGTCAATTGTACTTCGGTTAGGTTTAGTACAACAAAATCTAATTTAATGCCTAAAAGTTTTCCTCAAACTTGGAAACTCCTAAACGCATTATTTTCTAAATCCAAACAAAAACCACAAATAATTACAAGACCAACCAAAAAGCAAAATTAAGATACCTAGAAGTCTGTCTGCGTCCCGGAGAGGACAATGACAACAATAATTGGCAAGCACATTAAAATACAATAGAATAGTACAATACTGTATCAGTACTGATACAGTATTGTAAGTATGTACATGCATGTAAATATGTAAATGTAATGCTAATGCACTCGTACTAGTAATAATTGCTAAACTGTCATTATTGCAGCCAACGAAAGTAATCGTACATAATGACAATTACAACAAACAACCTTTAGTAATTTAGTAGGATTAGTTACAATTTGTAGCAATTGTAGTAGTGGAAAAATAATGCCACGTAGAGTAAGGCTGTTTGTGGGAAAATGAATTGAAGGAGAGCAAAAATTGATAGACATAAATAAATGAAGGAAATTACAGATAAATTGATAACTTGAGACCAGGAACGAAGTTACTAGAATTTGAAATAAAATTTGCTGAAGGCATACTTAAATGATAAATACAATAAAATGTCGAGTTTAACTAAATGTGTTCAACTTTTCCACGTTGTCATAATATTCAAAAGGTGAATCATAATAGAGTGTTCGGCTAGGATTGGCTACATGCGGTGGTTTTTCAGGGTGAAGCAGAAGCAAGCTGGGAAAACGACATGAAAACGAGAAAATCTGTGAGACCCTGTGGAAAAGGGGGCGGAAACAAGTTGAGTCGTGTTAGATTGGCATTGGCTGACGGAGCCTGAGTTAAAAGCAAGTGCGTGAGCCAATGGGAAAGGAACATGTACTGAAGTTGTACGTGTGAATAAATTGAGTGCTGGCACAACTTTGCATGTCCTGTCCTGTTCTGGCCGTCATCCACCGGCGTTTTTAGCTCAGTCAAATTCCCAATCAGAGAAAATTCAGTTTCAATTTTCTAGTCTCCGGTGACACTGTCAGCCCAAGGAAGCTGATCTGGTTCCATAATTTCCATCACCTTTTCCGCAACAATCAGTTCAGTGCAGTCAGTTAATCATCATTTACTATACTAATCACCATGAAATTGTGGCTCGTAGCGTGTCTTCTACTTCCTCTTGTATCTGCAGAGGTTTACTTCCAAGAAAAGTTCGACGATGGTAAGTTTATTAATAGGTGTCCTTTTAATTTCAATTCCAAATCCAGTCTGATCCTATGGTACTCAATCGTGTAGGTGTAGGCGTAGGTTCTAATGTCAAAAGTACATGGTACACCTCTTGACTCTTGACGAGAGCAACCAAAATTGATTACAGTTAAATTTAAATATTGACACATAGTATTTTGTGTTTTCTGTTTCTGTCGGAATGTGAAAGAAGATAGATAAAAAACTGTTCTTAATTACAACTTTAATTGTTAATGTTAATCCTATTTGCTTCATCAATTTTATTGTCAACTCATTTATTGAATTGAATGTGAATGACCCTCTTGCATCTTGATTTTCGCTAGGTAAATCTTTCGCTGATAATTTTCTGATTGATTGAGTTGGAGACGAAAAGGGAATGTTGGAATTTGGAATTATTGCTGTTGGTTGGTTGTTGGAAGGAAGTTGAATTAGTAAATTTGAAATTATAGTTAGTGTAATTGTTGGTAGGACAACGCTAATGAGCTTGTTTGTTCTGATTTGTGAAACAGATACCTGGGCGGAAAGATGGGTTACCTCGAAGCATGATGGAAAGACTTTTGGAAAATTTGAATTGACAGCTGGTAAATTCTACGGCAACGAAAACGATAAAGGTGAGATAATACACAAGTTATACAAGTATTGAAATTATGCCAAAAGTACCTTCTTTAGTATGTGATTGTGATGTTTGCGAAGGCATGTAGTTTTTAGTGCTATTGCCATTGCCAGTACTATTACTGTTAAATGCACAATCATATTCAGAATATTAAGAATATGACGAAGTATCTAACGGCAATTGACTTGGCTGGCTTGGCTTTGACTTACCATTCCATAGTTTGTTTGTAGTTCCATTTATTATATTGTACATTACTATACTATGGAATTGCTGTCAGCCAACGCAGCAGTGCATAATTAGCACTAGCTTTGCCTTTGTGGAAGGCATCGTTCAGCCCATCCGGCGTTCATCTCAGTATTGTATTGTAAATGCTGTTGCAGTTATGCAATAGTTTAAGTTGACAGTGGAATTCTGCCAACAGCGATGAATTGAGAATGTTGAACTGCCTTTTGCAAAGCCTACCCAAAGCAAAGCCAAGGCAGAATGTGAGAGTAGCTGTATCTTTTCTGTACAAGTCACAAGTTACCAAACAGAACAGAGTGTACCCTCTGCACGAGGTACATAGCACGTACGATACGAGGATACAGCTTAGAGTGCTTTCACCTTCATCTCAATCTCATCGTCATCTTGTGAACCGTACCATAGTTATAGTTGTGTTATAAGTTATAAGCCATGCTACAGCTCTGCTGTATAGCCGGTGGCGATGCAGTGTAGTTCAATCGCCTCTGGTTGTGTTTCTCATCGTAATTGTAATCAAGCCGGTAATAATTTATACTAATTTATCTATTATTTATTTAAATGTGTTTTTGCAGGAATTAAAACTTCCGAAGATGCTCATTTCTATGCCGTCAGCACGAAATTCCCAGAGTTTTCCAACGAGAAGAAGACTTTGGTCGTCCAGTTCTCAGTTAAACATGAACAAAATATTGACTGTGGTGGTGGATACCTTAAGATCTTCGACTGCAACTTCAAGCCAGAGGAGATGCACGGAGAAACTCCCTACTTACTCATGTTCGGACCCGACATTTGCGGCCCTGGAACTAAGAAAGTCCATGCCATTTTTAACTACAAGGGAAAAAATCATTTGATCAACAAGTAAGTTCATGGAGTAGTTCGGCAAAGGCATATTTTAATGATATCTCATATGTTAGACAGTGTATTCTACGGAGCTGTCAAAATTTAATTTTTTATTCGATTTTGACTAATGGTTATTTTTTTGCTCGTTTCTAGGGACATCCGTTGTAAAGATGATGTGTTCACCCACGTTTACACTTTAATTGTCGAACCCGATAACACCTACCAAGTCCTCATCGATGGAGACAAAGTACAATCTGGATCTTTGGAAGAAGATTGGTCTTTCTTGCCACCCCAGAAAATCAAGGACCCAGAAGCCAAGAAACCCGAAGATTGGGATGACCGTGCAACCATCGATGACCCAGAGGATACCAAACCCGAAGATTGGGAACAGCCAGAAAACATTCCAGACCCAGATGCCAAGAAACCCGAAGATTGGGACGATGAGATGGACGGAGAATGGGAACCCCCACAGATTGACAACCCAGCATTCAAGGGAGAATGGAAGCCCAAGCAGGTAAATTTTCAATTTTTATCCATCTCTGCCATTTTTTATTTGCTATTATTTTTCATTGTTTAAATTAAATTTTCATTTAATTTAAATTTCAATTATGAATTGTAGATCGACAACCCAGCCTACAAGGGACCATGGATCCACCCAGAAATCGAGAATCCCGAATACACCCCAGACAGTGAGATTTACCGTTACCCATCTATCTGCGGTGTTGGTCTCGACTTATGGCAAGTCAAGTCTGGTACCATCTTTGATAACATCATCATTACTGACTCCGTGGACGAGGCTAAGGAAGATCGTGACCGAGTATTAGGACAGTCCGAAGCCGAGAAGAAGATGAAGGAAGCTCAAGATGAGGAAGAGAAGAAGAAAGAGCCTGTCGAAGAACCCAAGGATGCCGAGCCTGAAGAGGATGAGGATGAACCTGATCACGACGAACTTTAAATAAATCGCCACACTGGACACTGACAGTGAGAGTGAGAGAGAGAGAGACAGCGTATTAAAAACAATATACAATTCTGTAACGTGAGTATGACTGGTTTCGAGTATTTGTGGTGTCGATGGTACATGGTGTGTGAACTTTGATGAATAATGATGATTGGGTGGGATGTTTGTCTAAAGTCTATTATCTCTTCAGTCTATCAGTACATACAATAATTATATATAGAGAGGATACAAATCACGCGAATGAGAAAGTATGTGACAAAGATGAAGATACCATTTCCGATCATGAATTTTGGATGAGGGTTAATGTTTTCAAAATAAAAATTCTTGATTTCTGTTTTGTTATTTTGTATTTATTCGTATGTTGTCAATAATAACTCCAACTCGGAACACGAAGTAAATAACTACAATTATATATGTGATGTGATTCTGATTTATTTAGTAGTGCGTAATTTTGCGTAGTACTAATTATTGCTATTAGGTTCATATGATGCGAATGGTAATGAGTGCTGTAGTGTGTGAATGAGTTTGGAGTTGAGATCGTCGCAAGATGCAGTTCGTTTGTTAATTATTATGTTCAGCTCGAGTGTTTTAAACTATTCAATTGAGATATTATGAAGTAATGAGAAATGAGTATGTGGAAATTATTACTACAAGTAACTATAAACCGTGTACATTATAGTCGTTAGTATTATAAATTCAAATAATTATTACATACTACATACACTATTGGTATATAAATAAATAACAACTAAATTTTTTTACCAAAAATGAAAAAAGAGTTCAACAAAGTTGCTAGAATTTTTAACAAGTGTGTTGTATTCGTCTTGTATGGTGAGGTTTAAAGTTGTAAAAAAGTTGATCATGATCATATGCATGAACATGAACCGTGTCATCCTTTTTTCTAATACGTTGAACACACTTTTGGTTGACAACTTGAAAAAATAAAATGAATAAAAAGCGTAAAAAAATGATAAGAAATATCTCTTCTCGTCTAATAGAAATATTAATGCAAAATAATAGGTGCACTGTAGATACTTCATAATATCATACATCGTAGTATTTAAATCAAATAACCATACTTATTTCTCATGCGAAGGTAGATTTAGTAAGCTAACATGCTTACCCTTTTTTTGGTGTAGTCAGCTAATTTAATTCGGGAAAAATTTTCTTCGATAAGAAGTAGATATCGTGTCATAATTACGCTGTCGAATGGTCGCAAGATTAACTTTATCAGCTTCCGAACTCTTTACGGATATCGACAAAGAAATGCACAATCTAATTTTAAAATTCTAAGAATTATTCAAACAGACTTCAAATACTAAAATACGAATGACTTTGTAAATGCAATGTCTGCATTGGAATTGGAAAGGAAATAATGAAATAGCGTTGCAACGCAACGCATCGATATCAAAGTAAATTACACTGCCTTAAGTCAATATTGTCAGCCTGAATATTATCGTTCCAGCTGAACCAATGAACTGTATTTTCCACAGAACTTACCACTAGAAGCCTTATCATCATATTATCATTATCATTTTCTGAATTTATATTAACTTTGCTGCAAGCGTGATTTACTTTGTGTATTTAGTTCCCATTTTAATTTTTTTTATTTGAAATTGTTGACACTAGGGAAATCATTTTGTGCATCAGTACATTATAAATAAAAAATAGGATTAATTATTTAGGAGAATCAGTAGGCTTCAGATCCCGATCGATTTTGAAATGTGATGCGACCACGGAAGCTTCTAGAGCAACCAGCTCCACAGCAAGAGCATCTGTTCCCGAGTGATCAGCAATGTTTACTGATGAGATGTGCCTCAGTTCAGAGACGCAAATGTTGTAGGTTGTAGTGGGTTAGACTTATCGTTAGACATCTAATTTGCATTTGCATTTTTGGTACACTCTAGATGTAATTATATTATGTACTCTGTTCGGTATTACTACTATAGTCGTTATTTGCAAAGACAACATTTGTAACGTGACACTAGACTAAAATGTAAAACGCGAATAATGCTAATAATGAGTTTAATGCTAGGGAGCCAGAATCTGTAGCACATTCTTTTATCTTCGGAACGTGGAAGTCATGCTTATAATTATCCCTGCCTTATTTTATGCGCACTTACTTTTACTATTACTTTGCTTGTAAATGGAAAAGTTACAAAATGTCGTAAGTTCTTTGTTTTCCCAGTTTTTTGTAGTGATTGTATGTATAGGCATATAATAGCATGGTTCGATGTAGTCACGTATGTACCGGTGCGTAATTTATTCCATCTTGGAAGCCAAGGCAAAGATGGGCAAACCGAGCTTTAAAAATCTGATTTGGGAGGAAGGCAATCGTTTTATTATCTCTTTTTGTTAGTAGGTAATTGTACCAATTAGTAATTAGGTCGACGTCATATCTGTGTTCTGTACAATTCTGATTACAGGCTCTCGTATGACTCCCTACAACAGAGTCCTACATATAGAGGGAATTTCATTCCAATGATAAATATGATACTAGGACAATGATTAAAATAATAGTCTAGCCGAGAGACAAGATATAAGTTCAAGCGCTTCTCCCGAAATCTGTAGAAATAAAAGACGACCACATAAACAAAAAACGATGATGGATTTGAACCTTTGGACTTTTTGACAAGGGAGTTTTTATCTTAATACTATTATAGTATGCTACACAAGCTTATTGCTTTTGTAAGGATTTTAAATAATGTTCAACATTCAAACTGTTCTTGCTTATCGTTCTTTACCTGAACTTATGTAGGTAGTTTTTTCTTCCCCTTTTTGCGTGTGTCTAACTAATAGTAAAGGAAACCATATCCTACTCTCGAAAAATCAAAGATCTGTTAAATAAGCACCCTAAATCGTAATTTGCTCATAATTACATAAAATGTCCTACAACCCACACTAAGCCCTTGTAGTAACATTATGATAATATTACGGCGATCAAAATAATGCTTGCCTCTGAAGAATGCTCCGAATCAGCTCCAAAATGCAAACATAATGCCTTTTCGGGCTTTTCAAAAAATCAAAATGTGTAAGTTCAAAATGCCTGTAATGCTTTTCAAAAAAAATCCGCTTCTAGTCGAAGTAGACAAGTTGCCAAACGTTTAAAAAACTGGCAAATATTGTACCGTCTACATGTTTCGAAATGTTTCTAATACAAGCTTTTTGATCGCCTTAATAATAATTGCAACGGCAAACTGGTAAACATCGTTTTCAAAATGCC